>NW_026467417.1:0-12543 GCF_026875155.1 Cherax quadricarinatus
TATTACCCCTAGAATTAGTTTTTTTTGACCCTCCACGAACTCTACCCAAACAAATTTGTTACGCTCCATCTTTTTTTTTAAACCTTTTTTTCAAAAATTAAATTTTTCGAACATACAATGAACTCCCCCCCCCTTCCTTACATCTATCCACTTTTAAATAATTTTAAACCCCCTGATTATTACACTCAGCAGTCTACCCCCGACTTTTTTAAATCATACCACGTTTCAGTTAATGCAATGAAATCAAATTTCCCCAGCACATGCTACCAAACGAGTTAAAATTTTTATTCTTGCACTTCTACTGTTAGCAATAAAATACCATCATATGTTTTTTTTTTCTGCACTTTTTTTCCTTTTTCATCTTTTTTTTTTTACAAAATTCTGAAATTATCTTCCCCCGAGTTACCCATGACATTTTTCTATTAAATTCTTAAACAAGCAAATCAATAATCCATCTCTTTATTAATCTTTCAAACCCATCCTTAACTAATCCTGTTTAAAGTCCTAAAAACCCCCCTCAACTGATTTGCAAAAAAACCCACACCTGCCCGGATAAGTGAACCCCATCCCGGCATACATGTCATTTCGGCAAAGAATTTCCCGTTGTCAATAAGGTCGCATTATCCTTACAGGTTTATCTACCAACAATTAATCCCAATTTTGCCCCGGACAACCATTCATTACCAACCCCCTCTTCTTGGCAAAATGCCAAAATTTAACGGGGCGCCCCCCCTTCTTCCTAATCATGTCTATCTGTCTAAAACCTTTCTAACAAAACCCTCACTTCACGCTTGCCTACATCTTGCCTCCCGCACGAGGCAAAAATAGGATTGTCCCCAAACCGTTCTGTGTTGTCAAACCGGCTAACAATGTCCTCCTCCCAGCCCCCGAAGCATACCCCTTTTTCTCCTACTCCTGCCTTCAAACAGAATGCCCCATCCATGTATCTAACGGCTACCCCAACAAAAACAAATTCTTACCTTCCTTGTCATTCGTCGTGCGATCCCAGTATAGATCACATTCGTCGGGGGGCCCGAAATGCGTTGGAGGTTTCCCGGGGGTTTCCACGCATCTCTTTTTTCTTTTATCGTTTTTGGCTTTCCATTGTCTTCTTTTTCGTCAACTTCGTCGTCCCCCTGCTGTCCACCACTGACCACTCCCTTTTTTGACCCGAGGACTCGAAAAAAGGGGGAAATACCGAACCTCTTTTTTTCCTCGGTCAATCGCCCTATCTCCATCTTTGCTGCCTTCAAATTTTTTTTCCCTTAATTGCTGGGAAAGTTGCTCGATGGGGGGCATCTTGGGTTTAGTTTCCCCGGGGGCAAACAAGACACTCTTAATACAGGTCACACTCAAAGACAGGCACCACGAAAGCACACAACAGGCCTTTCACATTTTTGTAAGCCAAGCTCTACTTCACCAATTAAAAGCTTCGGGGTTATTTTTTTTACCCAAGGGGAATACCTTACACTTCCACATTAAAATTCATCTGCCATTTCTCAGACCAAGACATTAATTTGTTAAAATCGTCCTGGAGTTCATTCATATCCTCCTCAGAGTGAATTTGGGCCCCTATCTTTGTATCATCAGCAAACTTACTCATGTCACTAGTAATCACCCTTTATCAAGGTCATTAATGTAATTATGAACAAGAGAGGGCCTAAAACTGATCCTTGTGGAACGCACTAGTGACTAATCCCAATTCAGATTTCACTCCATTAATGGTAAAATCTCTGCTTTCTATTGGTTTAAACCATGCCTCAATCCATGCTAGAACCTTACCTCCTATACCATGAGCTGCCCCTTTTCTTAAGAGTCTCTGTGAGGTACTCTGTCGAAGGCTTTACTAAAATTCCAATAAAACAATATCATATTCCTTATCACTGTCTACTGCCTCAAATTGTTCTATTGAAGAACGTCAGTAAGTTTGTCAGGCGGAACGACCTCTCGTGAATCCATGCTGAGATTCATTTATCAAGTTATGCTCTTTAAGGTGACTTCTGATAATGTCAGCTATAATTGATTCTAACAACTTGCCCACTATAGATGTCAGGCTTATTGGACGGTAATTTGAAGGAGTGGACTTTTCCCCCGATTTGAATATAGGAACCACATTAGCCATCTTCCACATCTCTGGCACAACAAATGGTAAGGATGGACGCATTGAATACACTCGTTAATGGCTGACTAAGCTCCATCTTGCATTCCTTAAAATACCCTTGAAAACAACTCATCGGGTCCCGGGGACTTTTTTTTTGTCTTCCAGTTGTCGGTATGACATCACTCTTCCACCAGATCAGGTTTTTTTACAAAGAAGAAGGAGAAGATTGATATTCTTAGATCAGCAGCCGTTCACCGCTTCAAGGCATCCTCTTGAAGGGAGATATCATTCACACTTTAGTGATCCGTGAATTTTTAGTTATAGATCTTAGTAAAGTATTGAGATAATTTACGATACCTGTGACAATTATTGGTTTCAGGAGTGATCCCTGAAGAATTCCACTGATTGAGTTGAACCTCTTGTTATCGCTTTATTTAAACTAATAATAATCGATTTTTTTTATTTTTCGTTGAAGAAGCTGGTATACATTGCATTCCATATTCATGCTTTGGAAAGTAGTGGCTAGTTTATTATGTATATTATACCTATCCTGTGGCGATAGCAATTAGTTTATTGTGCACACCGTATCCATCTTTGGATTATTATTTTGTTTATTGATGGAGGTGCTAGACCCGTAGGAGTCATACAGCGCTTGGGGGAACGGAAGGCGTTCAGACTCGATTCAGAGAATTGCAGTACAGGTCCAATTCCTTAGATCAAGAGCCCTTCACCAGCATCAAGAAATCTCCCATGGGTGGCCACCCATTGTATAGTAACTGCTAATGAGTTCCCCAGACCTATCCTGTGAATGATAGTGACCAGTTTTTGTACTCTTACATCCATCCTGTGGATGAGAGTGGGTAGTTAATTGTGCACCACACATCCATAGTGACAAATTCATCGTGCACTTTTTCAAAGGCTAGGTTAGGTTAGGTTAGATATGTTAGGTTAAGCTCCAACGGCGGGTCATCAAATGACTAAGACCCGCGTCAGGAAACACTTGTCCTGTTTCCTGACGAACCAAGTGTTGCACATGTGTCTAGTTTGTCAACTTGTCGATTCTCTGAACCATTTAAGAGCATAAGAAAGGAGGAACACTGCAGCAGGCCTGTTGGCCCATACTACGCTTGGTATATACTCAGATACACTCCTTTCGTCGGGTATCTGATAATCAGAAGTTTGTTCAGCGCAAGTCTTCTCACAACACCAATAATGAAAGTAGGTAATTTAGAAAGATGTATATGCCCAACCTGCTTGCAAATATATTTATGGCTCTAATTTATATTGCTTCTGTTGGCTGATTATTCCTTTTATTTATAACTTGAGTGATAGAGGCAATTTGGTCGGTTTGACTGAACTCGTTTATCTTTTAATTGCTGCTTGTTGTCCGACTGATTGGGTATGAAGACACGTAATGTACAGCAAGCTTTTTTTTAAAGTTTCACTCAGGATTAAGTTTTATCGGACTTGATAAAGTTTACTTCTGAGCGAAACGTCGTTTAAAGTCTTGCTCTTCATTGTCTTCTTATACCTGTATGCCAGGGTTATTACTTCTTTCGACCTTTAAGTGATTAATATTAAATAAATATAGCCTAATGAGATGTGCTAAACCCAGAGGGCTCGTACAGCGCACAGGGTATGATAGACACTTTGTCAAGTTATGACTTGATAAAACTCTACACAGAGCGAAAACGTCGTCAGTAACAAGGGATCACACTGTACAGAGGAGTTTCTGCAGTTTCGACTTAAGAAACTGAACGCATGCACCCTTTCCTTTGTTCCAACCCGACTGTCTTTCAGTTCTCCAGGCTCTATATAACTCCTGTGTGTTTAGTGTTCCCTAATGACTATGTTATTATACTATTTCTTCAGCTGAAGACGGTCTTTGAGGACGAAATATAGAGATCCTCTCAGCATCGTCGATTTTTCCCATCAATGTGGGATTTATTTACCTTTCCACTGATCAATGTTTATGACACTTGTTATTGATCGGTGTTGTTGATGACATTTTTCATTGATCAGGGTTTATGACACTTGTCAATAATTGCTTTTGATACTTATCATTAATCAGTGTTTATGACATTTGTTATTGATCAATGTTTATGCCACTTGTCACTGATCAATGTTTAGGAAACTTGATCAGCGTTTATGGCACTGAGGGAATGGAAGGCATTGAAGTTCGCTCCGAGGAAGGGGAGGACGAATCCAATTCCTTGGATCAAGAGCCCTTCACCAGCATCAGAGGTCCGTCACTAGAGGAGGTTAGTCATTACAAGATCACCACTCAGTGATGTATCTGCCTGCGAGGCTTCTAACTCCATTTAAATTTGCTGTTTTAGTTGTCCAATACTTTAGTTACGGTGTACTGTGACAGTGTACTGTGATGTGTACTGTGAAGGTGTACTGTGATGTGCACTGTGACGATGTACTGTGATGTGGGCAATGACTATTGTTACAGGGTACTCTGACGGTGTACTGTTAGTGCGAAGTGACTACTGGTACAGTCTACTGTGACGGTGTACTGTGATGTGCTGTGGCGGTGTACTGTGATATGTGCTCTGATGTGTACTGTTAGTGAGCAGTGACTACTGTTACAGTGTACTGTTACGGTGTACTCTGAAGGGTGTACTGTTACGGTGTACTCTGAAGGGTGTACTGTTACGGTGTACTCTGAAGGGTGAACTGTTAGTTTACAGTAACTGTGCTGGTATAATGTACTGTGACAATGTATGGTGACAATGCACTGTGATGAATCACTGTGACAATGTTTTGTGACAATAGACTGTGAAAAAATGTTCTGTGATGTTACATCATGATGCAATGTGGCGGTACACTGTAGCGGTGCCTTTTGACGGTGCACCGTGACGATGCACTGTGTAGGTGCACTGTGAAGTGCACTGCGGAGGTGCACTGTGGCGTGAACAGTGATGGTGTACTGTAACGGTGCACATTGGCGGTGCACTGTGATGATGCATTGCGATTGTGCACTGTTACGGTGCACTGTAATGATGCACTGTGGTGGTGTAGCGATGTACTGTGACGATATACTGCAGCGATAAAGGTAACAATACACTGTAGCAATGCAGGTAACAACACACCGTAGCAATGCAGGTAGCAATACACCGTAGCAATACACTGTAGCAGTGACGATGACGGAAATATATATGATGGATGGAAACCCATGGGAATTGTTTTTTTCCGACTGAGTGCAGTTTCTTATGAGCAGGAGTCTTTGGAAGCTGTGAGGCAGGGAAGAGTGTTGCTGAAAAACAAACTCTGGCAGAGAAAAACCCGAACTGAAGTGGAAAAGTAGAGGAAAAGTGGATGAAAAGTGTAACTGGTATTAGACAGAGAGAGAATACAGAAGAGATAAAGATTGACTTATGCAGCATATGGGAATCTTTATTCAGGAAACGTTTCGCCACACAGTGGCTTCATCAGTCCAATACAAAGAGGAAGGCGTAAGGGGGAGAGGAGTATGAGGTAATCAGTCCCTCAGCCTGGAGTCGATGTGTTCAGTCCATCAATCTTGTAGAATGTACAGCATAGGGCCGTAGACGTGGCTTATATACTGTAGTGAGATGAGGTGATGCAGGCGGAGGCGGGGTCATAGTGGTACTATCCACTAGTCGAAGTAAGTCTTCGTCCAAAGGTTGAACAAGTGTTGAAGAATTCTTTGTAACAAGATCCCATGATGCTGCAGTGTCTGACAGTTGTGATGAATGGTTTGAAAAACCGACAAGTTAAAGATTGAGACACTTATGCAGCATATGGGAATCTTTATTCAGGAACCATTCATCACAGAAGAGATAGTTGGATGGAGTCACTGACCATCACATTGTCACTTACCATCAGAGTGTCACCGAGCATCACACTGTCACTTTCGTTCTTGTTAGTGGTTTTCCTGTAAGCTTTGAAAGGGAAGCGAATTTTTTCAGAAGTAACCCTGATAACAGTAACGAATACTGAGCGCAGAGAGGGGGAAGTTATTGAAAATCTGCCAGGTTGGCTCACATGCTTTCTGAACATGTGGAAAAAGACACTTATGTACAGTGCAGGACATTTATTAGAGGAAACGTTTCGTCACGAGGGGCTTCCTCAGTCCATATACAGAGTTGACTAAGAACGAGTATATAGAGTTGCAGGGGTTAGGTGATAAGCTGCGAGGGGGTAATAGTAGTAGTAGTAGTAGTAGTAGTAGTAGTAGTAGTAGTTGTTGTAGTACAACTGTGGCGAGATGGACTGGGCTTGAGAAGAACCAGTCAGCATCATGTTACAGCAGTCTCCAGGATGGGCAATATCCTGCTAATCAGCAATTTGGATATAGTGTAACTTCCGGGTTTTTGACAGTATCACCATACAGTTTTTCTTTCCGAATGTTTTACCCCTCCCTCCTCGGGACACGGCCATCAAATTTCTATTTCTAATGCCCCGTGTATATTTTTAGGGAGCAAATTCCCAGGACCTACACGTTTTTATAACTTAATAGCCAAAGGGTTTGAACCGAAAGACGTACCACTGACGTCGTTTAGCTGGATAGAGCTTTATCAAGTTGTCTCTTTACCAAGCCTTACTTTAATAGAGCTCTACACTAAGAAAAGCATTGTCCCATTAAAAGCTTAAACACTTGATCTACAACGTTTGTCGTTTCTTCAGATCTCATTCTACTTTTTTTGACATTGGCAAACAGTGTTTGTCGTGAGTACATCGTCCCTCCTGTTGTGATTATTATTATTATTATTATTATTATTATTATTATTATTATTATTATTATTATTATTATTATTATTATTATTATCATCATCATGGAGAGACTCAAAACCAGTCACGATCATACAGCGCCTGGAAAATGGAAGATAACCAGGCTTGATCCAAAGAAAGGGCAGCTTAAATTCCTTATCTCAAGAGCCCTCTGTCATCATTCCATCCATACTTTCAAGAGTCCAGTGATCAATAAGCGAGGTTTCACACATTTAAATTAATTCTAGGAACAGTGATCATCAATGTTTAGTCTCTACCTTCCCTCACTACACTATACTCATAACGATCTCTGTTTGGGGTTTCATAAAGAGACATTTAACGTTTTCGCAGTTAAACGACAAATTGTATTAATGCTGGTATAATTACCGACACTATGTTAGGTAAAAGGACACAAATGCAGGTAATGTGATATTTTATTGTGGCAACGTTTAGCTCTCCAGGAGCGAAACGTTGGACCATTATGAAGTACCGATTAAATCTGGACCCGGACGTCTATTCATTCACGACTTGATAAGTCCAAAACAGACTGAAACGTCATCTTGTCTCATCTACAATTCGTGGGTTAGCTGTAAATTGTTCCAGTCTTAGGACTGCGACTTTTTCCAGACACATTTATCAAGCTCACTTTCCTTCCTGCAGCATCTCCTCACTCACTCCTGCACACTCTTATCTGTTCCATATTTCACTTCTGTGTCGCTCTCCTTATCTCCTCACACTCTGTCTCCCTCAGACACGCCGTCTCATTCTTCCTTACTCGTCGCCCCATATCTTTGACACTCAGAATATGTATACGAAACATTTATATGTAGACCTTAACGTCCCATGTATTTCAATACACTACCAATAATATATTTGATTGTTTACCACTTCTCTAGTTATCATCATCCTTCATATAACGCATCCTTTTCGTGAATGAAATATAATTTTATTAAAAGGGCATTTCGTTCGATACATATCATAATTAATCTCTACGATTTATAGTCGTTACCGGTGCCTTACCTCCTTCATATATTTACAAAGGTACCTGCAACAGGCGTGTGTGTGCAATATCTATACTGACTATATTACAAAGCTATCTCCAGCCTTTATTTATCTTGTGTGTTGTATTTGGATTACCAAATTATGTTGGTACTTCCACCAGACGTGATCTTGTGCTCCATATTCTGGATGTGTACCCGGTGTCTAACCTAAGTTAAGTTAAGGTCATCTGACTGAGGCCTTCCGCTGGCTTACCTGTCCACCCCGTTAAAATTTATGGTCAGTTATAATAATTTAGTGTGGAAACGTTTTGCCACAAAGTTGCTTCATTAGTCCAATACAAAGAAGAATAGTGAACATCAGAAGGAGATTGAGGTAATCAGTCCCTCAACCATGCGTCTAACCTGTCATACCAAGGGATGCATATCTCTCAAGATATACAAACCTAGAAACGTGCATATCTCAGAGAACATTCACTTAGGTGAGTGCATCTCTCAAACAATTCATGTCTTTGCTGTGTGTATTTGGGAATACATTCACTTAAAGGCCTCGTTCTCTCGAATATATGTCACCGAGAATTATTTACTTAGTACAGTATATTGAGCAATAGGTCTGTGTCACTGAATACACACAGATTATATTACATCTCTTTTACAGATTAAAGAGTCCTAAATGTGTTTGTTCTAACGGAGTGATATCTTACTGATCCTCGTAAATAAACTACTTTAAACCTTGAAAACTAACAGCTTAGAGCACCCAGCTGTCTGTTGCTATCTAGTAATCTTTGACTTACTTGAGTAAAGATTTCTTAAGCCCTAGCTACAATAAACAAGATGGCTTGATTTCTCTGATGTTTTCCTTGCCCTCGTCTGAGATGTGAGTCACAGCATTCGACTAATTACCTAGAGGAACTTTACTGTGACTCTTAGCATTTGTATTAAGTGAGGAGGCCTGTTCCACAGGCGAAACGTCTCAGTAAAGTTCCTCTCTGCTATTGTGCGTTTCTCCACTTGCCGGCTTTACGCCATTTGTCTCTAGTCTACTATGTACCTATTTACTGTTAGGTGAACAGAGACAACAGGTGTAAGGAGACTTGCTTATGTACCTCTCTTTCTCTCTCTCACACGGGTTTTAAGCTAAGAACTGTTACATGCATAACGTCATTTGAAAACCTTTTCTAGAATTACCTTCATTAAATTTTAATTGTTACGTAACATAAAAATAGGGAAACGGATTAAGTGGAGTCACCTGTGGGCCAGCGATTTGGTTGACTTATTTAATCGATGTTGTCATGGTGTACAAGCACGTTCCTGACTCGTGTCATTCTATGAATGAATGATTTCAGGTGAAGTGATGTTCTTAAGAAGGGAATACCAAGAGTGGAGTTGCTGTTTGCTGGCTGTCTTCTCGTTGTCCACGAAGTGGAGCCTAGTGTAGCTGGTACCTTGATAATTTGTACTTGCAAATCACAGTAAGGCCACCCACATATCTTCTGTGTTGAAGGCTCTGTTGAAATGACAGAACTCTCCTGGTTTGGTCCAAGTGAAAGATAAGTCCTCTTGCTTGGTTCTCTATTCTTTCCACAAGTCGTAGATGAGACGAGTGGCAGGCAGTCCAAGAAAGTGGTGTATAAACAAAGTGTGAGCACACTTTTTTATCATTTAAAATCCCAGCCCTGTCTAAGGTATACTACCACCTCCAGGATGTGACCCACAATAGTTAAATAACACCCGGGTACCTACTTACTGCAAGGTGAAGAGGGACAGCATGTATAAGGAAATATGCCCAACGTTTCCACCCGTGTCAGGGATCGAACCACGGACACTTATTATGTGAGCTCTGAGTGCATTACCAACCGAGCCATGGGACACCCATGTGCCTCATACAGAGTTTTGCATCCTCTAATGTCCAGCAGATTCTAGATACATGTTAGAGCTGTTAGCTTCTTGGCCGCCTTGCTTGCAAGATTTACCACGTGATTCTTCATAGACACTTCGGAGTCAAATTTCACCTGTAGTGTACCCGTCTCATCCCCAGGTTCTAACACTCTTCCATTCCTTCTTAACAAGGCTCCAGAAAAACATTATACTGCCTAGAGACCATCATAATTTTTTTTCTGGAGCAAATGTAACCTGCCATCATTTTCCCCAAGTGGATATAACAGTAAGCTTGTCATTGATACGCCTGAGAGTATCTGGAGAGTTTATCTGGAGAGAGTTCCGGGGGTCAACCCCCCCCCCCCCGCGGCCCGGTCTGTGACCAGGCCTCCTTAGGTCAGTGTCCCAGGATGCGACCCACACCAGTCGACTAACACCCAGGTACCCATTTTACTGATGGGGAACATAGACAACAGGTGGAAAGAAACACGTCCAATGTTTCTACTCTGGCTGGGAATCGAACCCAGGCCCTCACCGTGTGAAGCGAGAGCGTTAACCACCAGGCCACCAGAGCTGTCATTTTTTTCTCTTGAATAACTAAATATCAGTTTACAGTTATCGGCATAGACATGGATTCTGGGAAGAGGTATAGAAGGCCAATGAAGTAGACAATTCTTTGTGACTAGCAGAGGTTCCCTAACAGGAACAGGGGCATGCCTCTTGGCAGAAAAGTGTCCAGTATTTTATTGATTTCTAGTAGAGACTTTCACATGACATCGATTTAAAGGTGGAATAAGGTGGAATATCCTTGTCGGTCCTTGACCTAAGACCACCAGGTTTTGGAGCCCACTCTTCTTGATTCCAATTTTCTTATTTGACAGCCTCCCATCTAGGAATGGCCTAGTTTTGGACTTCCTCCATTTACCTACAGGATTGAACAATAAAATGGTATAAAATACCGACAGGTTGTTTAGGTAAGACACATATGCAACAGTTAGGTATCTTTATTTCGAAACGTTTCGCCTACACAGTGGGCTTCTTCAGTCGAGTACAGGAAAGTTGATAGAAGCAGAAGAGAATTGAAGACGATGTAATCAGTCCATCACCCTTAAAGTTTTGAGGTGGTCAGTCCCTCAGTCTGGAGAAGAGTATTGTTCCATTGTCTGGGATAATATTATTCCAGACAATGGAACAATACTCTTCTCCAGACTGAGGACTGACCACCTCAAAACTTTAAGGGTGATGGACTGATTACATCGTCTTCAATTCTCTTCTGCTTCTATCAACTTTCCTGTACTCGACTGAAGAAGCCCACTGTGTAGGCGAAACGTTTCGAAATAAAGATACCTAACTGTGCATATGTGTCTTACCTAAACAACCTACAGGATTACCTGTTGAGGTTCCTCTTATACATATTGGAACGCTTCTTATACTTTCTCCAATCCTTGGACTTAGCAGCAGCGACCTCTTGGCAGCGAAAGCCAATCCAGGGCTGATCTGACGACTTCGGTACATATTGCCGTTTAGGGATGTACTTGAGTTGGAGATTATGGCTATATTTAGTGAAGGCGTTCACCTGGTTATCAACATCACCTTCGAAAAGAGCATTGCGATCGGAAGTGGCAAGCTCCTAGCAAAGGGCAGACCAGTATCTACATTCCCACAGCCATGTTGTGCCTGATGATTTTTCACCTCCTTCCCTCAGTATCTTGAGTGTCGTAAAGACATCCTTGTGATCAGATGAGCAAACACAACTAAGAAGTTACTAGTGACTGTGCCTTCAGCTACATCACTCATTACTGGGTCAGGAGAGGAACCAGAGATAAAAGTAAGGAAGTAAACGAAGTTATTCACGTCAACCACTGCAAGGAGCTCATCAAAATTCTTCTGTATCAGATGTTGACTGAGGCCACCAAAACTTATTTGTTGGTATATTATGTTGAAGCAGAAGGTATTCACATTTACCATCAAAAAGTTGATGGGTCTTCTCGCTGCCATTGAGGTCTGTACAGAGACATTTCCAGGTGATTAGGAATGGCAACATCAATGAGCTTAGCATGTACACTTTAAAAAAAAAGGCAACGCCTCCTCCCTGACCTTGCTTGTCTCGACGCATCCATGAAGTGTAGCCAGCAATTGTAGCAAAATTATATGCTGTTCTATCGTCCAAAACTGCCTCAACTAAGGCGATCTTGTCAGGTTGATGAATGTTCATGTAACTGTGCGTGAGCTCACCAACATTGGTAATGAAGCCCTTAATGTTGTCAGACAGGATACTGATAGACTACCTCCACATGTTTGTGTTCAACTTTCTAAATAGGAGTGTAAGATGTTTGTTTGTTTTCTCTCTCTCTCTCTCTCTCTCTCTCTCTCTCTCTCTCTCTCTCTCTCTCTCTCTCTCTCTCTCTCTCTCTCTCTCTCTCTCTCTCTCTCTCCTCTTTCTCTCTCTCTCTCTCTCTCCTTCTCTCTCTCTCTCTCTCTCCCTTCTCTCTCTCTCTCTCTCTCTCCTTCTCCTCTCTCTCTCTCCTCTCTCTCTCTCTCTCTCTCTCTCTCTCTCTCTCTCCTTCTCTCTCTCTCACTCTCTCTCTCTCTCTCTCGTGAGCCTATGTCCTTACCATGGAGCTATAAGTTACAATTGCATACGTTATTAAATGAACTATCATAATTAAAAATTTAATTTTTTGATTGATAGAACTGCAGCTAATAATCCAGACTGTAATAACTATCAACGCCTGAAGGGCGCTGGCAGTAACAGCCTGTTGAGCAGGCATTCATCAATCACATCTGCCATCAGGCTAGAACAACCATGGTTAAAGAAATTTTCAG
>NW_026467418.1:0-11867 GCF_026875155.1 Cherax quadricarinatus
CCCCGCTGGTCCACCATTTACATGGGGGAGTTCGACGGGTTAGGTAAGAAATACTCCGTAGGCTGTTATTACTATAATTGAGTATGTGGAAGACCCTGCACCCGTTCCTTTTCTCCTTGGCCACCCGTAATACGACTAGCCGGTCCCAGTACCCAGTGTGGGGGGGCCTTTGATACTCTGGGGTCACAAATAGAATTCAGAAGTGACTCGGGCAGAGAGGGTTGGTCTTGAGTCAACGGTACCCGGTTACGGGTAACTGGTTACTACTACTGAGCCCACACACACACCGTATTTTTAAGAAGGGGACAGAAAAAAAAGCATTAAATTAAGCCCATGTCCGACGTGTATTTTATGCAAAGTCTTGTAAAAATTTTTAGGAGGGAGTGGGGGAAAACCGGAGCGAACAAAATTAAAAAACGCACCAGCAGGATTCAGGAAGGGCAAATCCTTTGTCACATACCTATAGAGTTTTATAAAGGAACTGAAGTAAGAAATGAGAGGGGGGGTGGTTATTCTTTTCTTGGAGCAAGAAGGCCTTCGAACAGTTCCTCACAAAGTTATACAGAAGCTAGAAAACAACACATAAACGGGAAGGGCACTGCAATGGATCAAAAAATACCTAACAGGGAGGCAAAGCGATCATGCCTGATGAGGTATCACTGGGCCCATGACGAGGGGGGTCCCACGGGGGTCAGTCCGGGACCGGCTATTTTGGTATAGTGAACGACAGACGGAACGATAGACCCGAAGTGTCCCGTTGCAATGACGTGAAGTTAAGAAATTAAATCAGACGCAAACCCAAAAGGCTAAAGGGGACCTGGGGCGGCTGGTCTGTCCCGAAATGGGTCCTAGAATTTAAAAACCCCCCAAATCAAAGTCATGAAAAATGGGGGAGGGCAAAAAAAAACCGCGACAAAGTATAGGCTAGGAGGGCCCAAAAGGGTGCAAACCTCATCAAGGGGAAAACCTAGGAGTGAGTATAATACCGATAAATCGCCCGAAGCACACATTAACCGGATAATGCTGCGGCATATGGGCGCTTGGAAAAATGAAAATAGCGTTCCGTACCTCAGTAAAGGGAAACGTTAAGACTTTATAGATGTGTACATTAGCCCTACTTGGGGTACGCAGCACCATTTGGAGCCCACACCCGGGCAAAAAGTCAAGAAATTAGAGAAAGTGCAAAGGTTTGAAAAGGCTAGTTCCAGAGCTAAGGGGGAAAAACCCCATGAAAAAGGTTAAGGGAAATCGGTCTGCAACACTGGAGGACAGGGGGGTCAGGGGGAAAATATAAAAGACAACAAAAAACTGCGTGAATGACAAGGTGGGCGAGCAGGGGGTTCCGAGATGGGGACAGAAAAAGGGGGTCACATTTTTGGGAACTAAAGGCTCGATAGTCAAAGGAATGTTAGGGAAATTTTCTTCCCGTCATGAGTAGTTTGGAAGTGGAATAGTCGGCAAGCGATGTAGTGGGGGCAGGAAATTACCTATTTTAAAAAACAGGAGATAAAGCCATGGAGAGGGGGGGAGAGGACCTAGAGCGGGCGGTGAAGAGGCGGGGTCAGGAGCTGATCCGACCCCTGCAATCACAATTAGGTGGGTAACACAAAACACAAACCTGGACAGATACACAAGAAATTGTTCACATGTGACCCTTTTTTCCCAAATTAAGTGTTGACTCCCCCAGGCAGAGTGTAACAGTCACATTCTCTACAACAACACACGTTGACAGCACGTAACAGATGCGATACAGCACAAAAAAAAAAGACTTCAACGGTTGTACAAAATTATTACAAGCTTGGCATAAAAGATGATGTTTGAATGGTTTCTTGTGACAGGTATTTTGTGCTTGAGAGACAGGAAGGGCGAGTACTCCTTCGACAGGGAGGTGTATATTATCAAGTATCTCTCTCTTATTTATTCCAGAGAACACACACCGAGTACTTTGAGGCATGCCATTAGATCAAATGCTTTTTGACTAAGTTGACCATGCAGGCAATAAATGATCTCTTTACATTTTCCAGCACTAGCATTTCTCCTGCCTTTTAACGGAGCTGTGAGCACGAACAGTATTTTGGAAGTGAGAGTACAAGTGATCTGAAATACCCACCATCACTGGTATAAAAATTTCTTTTATTTTGAAGGTTTTCATTATCCACCCTCTCATTTTCTGGCCTTTGCTTTACTGTGTTCTCTAAATGACAGAACATCTGACATTATTATTCATAAGTCTTTTTACCTGTTTCTTACGTTCTGTGAGATGGTCTGCTTGCGTTCTGTAGTCTGTGATCATTTCTGACCTCTCCATTATCCCCTGAGGGTTGTAGGTGCTATGAAGTTTATACTCCTTTCAAAGGTGCTGGAAAAAGAACTGCACTCCCCTGAAAGGCGTAGGCGTGAGGTATGTACTCCCCTGAAAGACGTAAGTGTGAGGTTTATACTCCCTACAGAGATGCTGGTGAGAGGTTTGTACCTCCCTGAAAGGAGCAGGTGAGAGGCTCCCTTGAAAGGCGCAGTTGTGAGGTCTGTACTCCCTTGGAAGGCGTACGTGTGAGGTTTGTACTCCTTGAAACGTGAACGTGTGAGGTTTGTACTCCCTTGAGAGGTGGTGGTGGTGGTGAGTGGCTTGTACTCCCCTGAAAGGCACAAGGTGAAAGGTGATGTGCCACAAGTATACAACTGGATGAAGGGAGCACACACGAGCGATATAAATAAGACTCTTAAAATACCAAGCCATGAGAGGGACTCGTAATAATGGCTAATCAAATCTGCTTGAAAACAATTGCACGTATGGGTTAAGCATGATGGTAGATGACGTGTGCAACAAATGCTCAGGGCACATCATTACCTGTGTACAGCAATTAAACATCTGGGGCGTCCATCGGATTTAGAGCTGTGAGATGTCAAGTAACTTGACAAAGTTCAGCCTTGGACCAAACGTCATAATAAAAGTTTCAATATATATTGTCTTCCTTACTATTAGGTAGAAGTGTTTAGATTAAATTAGGTTAGGAACCCGCCAGGTTAAGTTACGATACGTTGGACTGTTAAGATAGTTTAAGTTAGGTGGACGGGTTTCGACTAGGTCAGGTTAGATGAAGCTAGTTTAAGTTAGGTTGTTAGTTTAGGTTACGCTAACTTAGGCCAGATTAAGTTAGGTTCTGTTATGCTCACTCGGGTAAGTTAGGTTAAAATAACCTATGTTAGAACAGGTTAACCTATGTTAGAACAGGTTAAGATGAGGTGTTATCAAAGAGCTTGAAGGACACACACAGCACTTCTCTTTCCTTACGTTCTCTTGCAACAGTTAAGTGGAACTCTGAACACGATATTATGACAATTGAATGGAACAGCTGCTAATAAAAAATCTAAAAGTACGCAAATATCGAATTCGTAAGCTAAAAGAAGTGTTAATGTCAAAAAAGAAAGCTAAAAGTAATGTATAAATATCGAAGACAGCTAAAAGTGGAGATGAATGGTATATAATATAACGAGACGATGTTAAAAAACGAAAGCTAAAAGCAATATAAATGTCTATTTCATAATATAAATGAAATATAAATGTCCAAATCTCAATGTCAAAATCTAGTAAATAATAAATATATTTAAATTATTGCAACAATCGACGACAAAATTTATATCTACAATAGTCAAGGATAAATGTTTACCGACGTCAGTAACAAAATGTAAAGTGTGTGTAGCCAGAGACAACCACACACTGCAACACTTGGAGTGTCCGCACACTGCCAACAATTCAGATACACTTCCACATACAGCCAACAATTCAGGACAACTGTCTCACAACATGCAGGACAACAGTCCCACTGATAGCCTCGCAACAGGCAGGTCAACTGTCCCACTGATAGCCTCGCAACAGGCAGGTCAACTGTCCCACTGATAGCCTCGCAACACGCTGGTCAACTGTCCCACTGATAGCCTCGCAACACGCAGGTCAACTTTCCCACTGATAGCCTCGCAACAGGCAGGTCAATTGTCCCACTGATAGCCTCGCAACATGCAGGACAACTGTCTCACTGATAGCCTCGCAACAGGCAGGTCAACTGTCCCACTGACAGCCTCGCAACACGCAGGACAAATGTCCCACTGACAGTCTTGCAACACGCAGGACAACTGTTCCACTGACAGTCTGGCAACACGCAGGACAACTGTCCCACTGATAGCCTCGCAACACGCAGGACGACTGTTCCACTGACAATCTCGCAACACGCAGGACAACTGTTCCACTGTCAGTCTGGCAACACGCAGGACAACTGTCCCACTGATAGCCTCGCAACACGCAGGACAACTGTTCCACTGACAGTCTGGCAACAGCAGGACAACTGTCCCACTGATAGCCTCGCAACACGCAGGACAACTGTTCCACTGACAATCTTGCAACACGCAGGACAAGTGTTCCACTGACAGTCTGCAACACGCAGGACAACTGTCCCACTGACAGCTCGCAACACGCAGGACAACTGTTCCACTGACAATCTTGCACACGCAGGACAAGTGTTCCACTGCAGTCTGGCAACACGCAGGACAACTGTCCACTGATAGCCTCGCAACACGCAGGACAACTGTTCCACTGACATCCAGCAACAGCAGACAACTGTTCCACTGACTGGCAACACGCAGGACAATTGTTCCCACTGACTGGCAACACGCAGGACAACTGTTCCACTGACATGGCAACACGCAGGACAACTGTCCACTGACTGCCACACGCAGGACAACTGTTCCACTGACAATCCAGCAACATGCAAGACAACTGTTCCACTGACAGTCTGGCAACACGCAGGACAACTGTTCCCACTGACTGCAACACGCAGGACAACTGTCCGCTGATAGCCTCGTAACACTCCGGAACATCTGCTCCACTTCCAGTCTAAAATGAAGATACCAAGATGTGTTTATTTACGTTAGCAGTGTCAGCTGAGCCTGAATGAAGCTTGTTAAAGAGAGAGAGAGAGAGAGAGAGAGAGAGAGAGAGAGAGAGAGAAGAGAGAGTAGAAGAGAGAGAGGAGAGAGATAGAGAGGAGGAGAGAGAGAGAGAGTGAGTGTTGAGTAAATTAAGTCAAGGTTATTTTTCTTCTGTCATTTATTAAAATTTCAACTTATCGGCGATCATTCACCATCATTATCTATAAAAATGACAAACTTTAGAAACAGACGTACGTGACAATGCTGAACAAGTCAATAAACACAAACAGGTGTGAGAGGCTGGGTCAAGACCAGCGGTGTGATGCTGGGTTGACTAAGGGTCGGATAACAAGCAGTTAATGTCTACAACTCACGGCTACATGCAACGTTTTAGACAGTAATTAATAAGACTGGCTTGCCAGGAGACCCTTAATGACTTACGTGTTGTGTTTCACTTCCCCCGGCTACACTTCTTGTCCTCCTGAAGGGACCTAGGCTCGGTTACAAGTGCTTCTGCCAGTTCAGAGGTAACCCAGATGATCAAACCAAATGCAAAGTATGTGGTCAGTCCTACGGTCATTATCTTGAACACTTATGTACTTAAATGTCCTGTTATTGAGTAACCTAGAGATAGTATAATAACCTGGAGTATACCTGGAGGTGTTTTGGGAGTTAAAGCCCCCGCGGCCCCGTCCATGATCAGGTCTCGATATGGATCCGGTCCTGATCAACCAGCCTATTACTGTTGGACGCACGCAAACCTATGTGATAAATCAAAATATCTTAATAATGAAAATAAGATGCCAGACATATTAGGCAAATTTCTTAAATTTGCTTGTAACAAATAAGTCAAAAGTAGATATAATTCCAGATGTACTCCTGTTAACCCTTTTGGGGTCTAGTTCCTAGACCCTTTTGTATTCCATACGCTGTTGCGGCGGCCTCCCCCCCCCCTTCCTTCCCAGGATAGAATGGCGTGCACAATAAAACATCCGCTTCGGCGGCATAATCAAATCTAATCTTGAGGAAAAGAAGTGACTCAACGCTACGTTACTTTGTGTTAATGTAGGTAAAGAGTTCAACGCTACGTTACTTCGTGTTAATGTAGGTAAAGAGTTCTTCATCCGAAGAATTGGAGCTAATCTCTTTTCTTTGGATTAAATCCCATTGCCCAGATGTATACTCCTACGATCACAGTTTCCGTCCATAAATACAATGATAACAACACGTTTAGGTCTTCTACAGCTTCTCCCATACAAGCTACAGCATACTACGGTACCATACGCTATGGTACGGTATACTATGGTACGGTATGGTGTTTCTTCCCGTTTTTTGTACCTGTCAGAAATACCGTACCCTAGTGTTTTTCGTATCGTACAGTACGGTACTGTAATTTCGTACCTTTTCCGTCCCGTTTAAAAGAAATGTTTTCAAAACAGTCAACTAAATATTTATAGCTTTTAGTCTTTGTAGACAGCCAAGCACTAGACAACATGAGTCTTCTACTTGAAGGGCAATCAATTTTAACAGTGGCAGGAATGAATGTTTACTGTCGATGAAACTTCCTAACAAGAATAAAGTTTGGCGAGTTCTTAAAGTATATCTACACACACACACACACAACACACAACACAACACACACACACACACACACACACTTTTTTCTGGTTGTAAGAGACTGTTATGCTAAAATCCGACATGGAGCTCCAGCTTAGACATGGTGTTCACAACATGATCTTCATCGGAAGCCTCCGTGTGTGTTCACTACCTCCTGTTTTTTTTTAACACTGCGCTACTATTAAAATGAATATTCTGCCGTGGAGGCGTGGACGGTAAGACATAAGAAAGAAGGAACGCTGCAACAGGCATACTGGCCTATGCAAGGCAAGTCCAATTCACCCACCGGCTTAAGCCAATGCCTTGACCTAGTGAAGTCAGACACGTCATATATTTATCCAACCTATATTTTTTAAAACTACAGAACATAGCGCAGAACACCTGGATACACACACATGGTTAATATATGGATACATATATGGTTATACGGATACACATATGGTTATATGGATACACATATGGATATACATACAGTTAACACACTGTAACCACATAGACTAAACACACGTTTGCACATACAGCTAACACCTATTAGATCAAAATATGGTTAACACGAGTACATTTAGATATATACTGTTTACAGATTAATATTTTTCTGTTACAAGCAAATTTAAAATGTTTGCGCGACACTGCTGCCACTGAAGACAAAAACATTATAATAACAAGAACAAACGGTCATAAATGCCCCAAAAAAAATTCAGTTCAAGATTTTTCTGCAGCTACATCATAAAAGTGAATCTATGGAATATAAATTATCAACATTAAAAAACTTGGGGGAACAAAAACCTCCACCCAAGATAGCATTGTTTCTTAAACGCATTAATAACGTTGGTTTTCCGATGAATGGACCACAGCGCGTTTTCTTTTTTGTTTATCCGGCTGCTGCAACATGCCTGCCCTCGGGTGGGGCGTTTTTTTTTCATCAACTTTAAATGAAACTTGGTTTTTCCCTTGGTCAGTTTTCTAAAATATTAACCTAAAATAACGGAGTTTTTCCCCGAATAAAGCTTAATTAACGCATGCCGGAACGTAAGAGTTTGGCTAAGATTCCCACGTTGGAAAATGATTGCCATTGCTTTCAACGCTCCTTAAATCGTTTATAAACACACGCTTACCAAAGACAGCTGGTCGTTAGCTGGACCTGCTAGGCGTGGGTGAGGAGAGCTGAGCCATCCACACAAACTTGTTTGAACCATCCATGGAGGAAGGGTAAGTGACTGGTTGAGTGGGATTTAATTTAAATCAAACGACTACAAAGAGGGCATTACGGCTCCATGAACCTATTCAAGAATACTTTATACCCAAAATAAGGATTACAGCAAACTGTGTATATGCACCGAGAGACATACATAATACATATATACATAAAAAAGTTGTGTATGGTAAACCAAAATAAAAATATCTTATACTGTATGGATATGGCATACCAAATTAAAAAATTTTACTTAAACGTACCCTAATGGATATGGGATACCAAAATAAAGAATGGAACTAAACACAGCAGACAGTGTCTGGTGGGAGGAGTGCGAGAAGAGGGTCCCCTGGGAAGGGGTTGGGGCCGTAAACAAGAGGTTAGATTACACGCCGCCAAGTTTTAGTTTCACGAATCTCATCGCAGCGTCTCAGGGCAGAGAGTTTATTCTCCTCCCCTGATGACACTGTGTACCGGAGTAGTAAACATGTAATGATGCAACCAAAGCCAGTAATTTATTTACTTAAATTGAGCTTTCAGTCGTCTAGACAACGACTGGGTACATGAACGGAGGATCTCTGTCCATGTTGGATCTAAATGGCGTGCTGCCGACAGTAATGAAGAAAAGATACGAGTTTTTTTTTTTTTTGTTACTGAGACAACGTTCCCACCTGTTTGTGACTTGTTTAAAGATCTGAAGAGATCGAAACTTTGTCCCAATGAAAGTGGTTCTAGAAATTGATTTTCATGATCTCTCTCCACTGGAGTTGCGACCAGCAGAATCAACCAACTCGTAGAAACTGTTTTAAAGTATACACCGTCAACTCAAAATTCACTTCACTTCTTATAGCTTTCGTTGTACTGTACAGCAAGTCTTAACTGGAATGAGAAAAAAAAAGAAAAGAAAAATAAAGTAAAAAAACCCCAATATGGAAAATGAAAGGGCGTAAAACGATTTGTAAAACAAACATGGGCATGTTTTGCGTGTCGTATAAGATTGTAAAAATAAGATTTTGTTTTGGATTTTTTAACCCCCGGAGGGGCAGCCACCCAGGATAACTCAAAAAAGGCAGTGCGTTATCGAGGGACTGTCTGTCTGATTCCATTGGGGTCCTCAATCTTGTCCCCAGGATACGACCCACAACAGTCGACTAACGTCCAGGTTCAACGTACACATGTCCACACTACATTTATGTAGTCATCTTTGCCAACTGTAAGCACGGTAACCGGAGCCATCTTGTGGTGGATATATAACCCTAGAAGTCTGGTGACCGTTAGGTGTGCTGTGGCATTCTGACTTATTACGGATGGGGGAAGGGGGGGGGGAAAGGAGAGTTCAATAACATGGTCCGTGGTGATCGGTTCACCCAAGCAGACTCTCAGGCTGTCATCGGCATAATATCCCCTTGTAATCTCAGGTTCTTTGTGATTTTTGGTACATTTGACAAGTTTCGAGAGTTTTTCTATTGTCGGAGCCCCATCCCTGGGTCAGACTTATCTGGTGTTTGCAATCCAGTACCACAGCCCTGTAACACAAGTAGTGGAGGCTCGTGTGGTGTGTGCATTGTGGATGGTGAGTGAATGTTGTGTTGTGGGGGTGGGTGTGCAGTTGACATATACTGAAAGTTCACTTGCCTCCTGTGCAAAATTTAAAATGCCCCCAAATCACTTAATGAGCAGCAACTCAAAGGAATATATCTTTTATATAGTGTACATTTGACAAGAGTCATTTCTTTGAGTAAAAGTCTCATCATATAGGGGGTCCTAAACATCCTTGTAATACGTGTACTACAATGCGAAGTAAAACCTTCTACTGATATTATATTAATTGTTAATGTTGGAGAGGTTGCCAAATTATATTTTGTACAACCAATAAAATGTATTTTGAAAATATTAAGAATATGAAAAGACTACGAGTAAAGTAGTGAAGAAAAGACACATGTGTAGAACAAGTGTGTATCGTGACGTTTCGCTCTGTGTAGAGTTGTATCAAGCCATTCATTTGAGCCTTGTTTTATAGGCAAAACGTTATTTCAATAAAAGATTTGCTCTGAATTTGTATCTTTTTCAACCGTACGTTCTATGGCACTAGTTCTTTACTCTTAAGATTTTTTAAAATTCTCGGTGACTACCCAAAATTATATTTAGTTGTCTCTATTAAATTCCAGTTTAGCCAGGGCTACACTAGTATGGTGGGTGTGTACAAGACTACTACACTGTGATGGTTGGTGGGTGAGCACAAGACACCACTTCACAGTGACAGTGGTGGGGTGTCTGCCAGACACCCTGCCTTTCATTCTACAGGACACCCTGCTTCCCCCAGCGCAACATTCACCCTGCACGCTTTGGGATAACCTTGAGGAGCAGCGACTAAAGCATTCACTCCTGACGAAGAAAACACTGTGTCAATAGGACTTTTCCTGTCACCTGCTGGTGTCACGACTATACACTAAGAGACACACACCTCTCGGTGTGTGTATATATACCGAGATTCACACCTCCTGCTACAATCACACCCTCCCCCTTCACACCAACCTTCAGGGTCAAGTTGGTGGTGAGGGCTGAGGTGGAAGTGAGGAGGAGGGATTGAGAAAGGAGGTGGGAGGGGTTCAGGAGGCAGGTCAGTGCCACGTCAACATCAAAAGGTCATTTGCTCAAGCACCAATCAGTTCTTGCGAAGTCGTGAGTAAGAGTTAAATCACCACAATACTCGCCAACAAAACGAGTTTAATAATAATAATAATAATAATAATAAATAATAATAATAATAATAATAATAATAATAATTAATAATAAGAGCCTCAGCTCTGCTAGAGGAAACGTTTGAGGCTGCCGTAACAGCTGAGTCCATATTCCTTTTACTGAAAGACTACTACGAGGTTTATTGCTTCCCCATTAATAATAATAAAAATAATAAAAATAATATAATAATAATTAATCGTCGCCCTAGTGAGGTCGTCTAGGTCGGGATGACACAATATCAAGTGAGAGGTTGAAAAGTCCTTGGTTCAGTTTCACTCATTCGTGAAATTCAACTCGCAAAGACTGGTTGGGACGCGTGTGTACATCACCATGTGTATAATCATGTTCGCACACTACCATGTGTGTACACCACACATGTTGAGTGCACACAGAACACAAACATCCATCCTGAAGACACTGTCAGCGTGTTATGTCAAAGTTGTAACAGAAACTTATACTGTTTTCGGCTACAAAGTCTGTGACTCGTAGAGCAGTTCATCTTGGGAAGGAGGCTGTTCTGCTGGTCACCCATCCACTTACTGATCCCACTTAACAGTCCTCAACTGACAGAGTGAGGCCTTATCCATAATGTGAGTAATGACTTAGAAAACCGACAAACTGAAGAATGAGACACTTGTGTAATATTTGGGAATCTTTATTGAGGAAACGTTTCGCCAGCCAGGGCTTCTTCGGTCCAGTACAGAGAAAAACGGTGAAAGACGAGAGAAATGAGGCAATCAGTCCCTCAGCCTAGAGTTGATGTGTTCAGTCCATCGTTCTTCAACTATCCACAATACCGAGCCACTGCAGTACACTACTAAAAGTGGCAAAGATTTCTGAATATCTCTTATATTTACGTGAGAAGCCAACTGATTGTCATGCTTGTAAGCTGCAGTGAAAAGACGACGTTTCGGAAACAGCTTTCAAAGAAAACAACTTTCGCTCTGTTGTTGGTGAAGTATAAGAATGCACCACTCGATGCAGACGTTGACAGTTCAGGAAACGTTTCGCAACGAGTGGCTTCATCAGTCCTAACGAAGATATTGGTGGCGAAACGTTTAAATGTTCTGAACTGTACACGAGTGTTATTTAACGTCGTCGTAAGCTGCTCCTATGTGCAGGTTATTTGTGTATTGTTCCAGTCATGGTAATTGTATCTTTCTGTGCTTCAAGTGAAAACCCCAAAACTAAAACTTTTAAAAAATTCCTCTTACCTTTACCAGACAAAATACTGACCGGCCACCGTGCAACACCTGAGACCAATAACCTCATGAAACACATTACCCGTATCATTACACTTAATGAAGCACTAATCCCGTGGGAAGGAGGGGGGGGGGATGTCATCCAGCGCTAATAGTAGTGAAGCGGGCCCTAAAAATCACCCATTTTTACA
>NW_026467420.1:0-13260 GCF_026875155.1 Cherax quadricarinatus
AAATGCTCATGCATGCCTGCTGGAAGTCCAGCCCCTCGCACCAAAACCTCCTTTACCCCTACCTCTAACCTTTCCCTAGGCCGACCCTTACCTGCCACCCTTTCCCAACTACAGACTGTTTCACTCTTGAAGTCATTCTGTTTCACTCCTTCTCTCTACAGGGTCCGAACCACCTAACAACCCTTCCTCAGCCCTCTGGACAAAAGTTTTGGTAATCCCGCACTTCCTCCTAACTTCCAAACTATGAATTCTCTGAAATTATATTCACACCAAAACATTGCCCTCAGACATGACTTTCTCACTGCCTCCAGCTGTTATAGCCCTTGTGGCTTAGCACTTCTTTTTGATAATAATAATAATCCACTGCCTCCACCCTTTCTCCTCGCTGCAACATTCATCACCTTGCTTCACACCCTTTATAAGAGCGTTGGTAAAAACTATACTCTCATACATTTCCCTCTTTGCCTCCAAGGTTTAAAGTTCTTTGTCTCCACAGACTCCTAAGTGTACCGCTCACCCTTTTTCCCCCTCATCAATTCACCTCATTTTTCACCTCATCTTTCATAGACCCATCCGCTGACTCGTCACTCCCAAATATCTGAATACATTCACCTCCTCCATCTCTCTCCCTCAGTATGATATCCAATTCTTTCATAAACCTAATCTTTTTGTTATTCTCATAAAACCTTACTCTTTCCCCTGTATTCACTTTTAATTTTTCCTTCTTTTGATACCCTACCAAATTCATCCACCAACCTCTGCAACTTCTCTTCAGAATCTCCCAAGAGCACAGTGTCATCAGCAAAGAGCAACTGTGACAACTCCCACTTTGTGTGATTCTTTATCCTTTTAAAATTCCACGCCTCTTGCCATGACCCTCGCATTTACTTCTCTTACAACCCCATCTATAAATATATTAAACAACCATGGTGACATCACACATCCTTGTCTAAGACCTACTTTTACTGGGAAATAATCTCCCTTTTCCTTCATTACTCTAACTTGAGACTCACTGTCCTCGTTAAAAACTCTTCACTGTTTTCAGTAAACCTTTACCTCCTAAAACCATAACCTGCAAAAATCTGCCACTTTGCCCCCTATCCACCCTGTCATATGCCTTTTCCAACCCATTAAATGCCACAAAAACCTTTTAGCCTTTTTAAAAATTTACTGTTCATTGTATGTTTCACTGAAAAACCCTGGTCCACACCCCCCCTACCTTTCCTAAAGCCTCCTTTGTTCATCTGCTATCCTATTTCCATCTTACTCTTAATTCTTTCAATAAAAAACTACCATACACTTTACCAGGTAAACTAAAAGGGACTTCTCCCCTATATTTTTGCACTCTTTTTGTCCCATTTCCCTTTATACAAAGGAACTTGCATGCTCTCTGCCAATTCCCTAGGTACCTTACCCTCTTCCATCATTTATTAAATAATTGCACCAACACCCCCCAAAACTATATCCCACCTGCTTTTAACATTTCTATTTTATCCATCAATCCCAGCTGCCTTACCCCTTTCATTTTACCTACTGCCTCACAAAAGTTTCCCCCACACTCACAACTGGCTCTTCCTCACCCCTACAAGATGTTATTCCTCCTTGCCCTATACACGAAATCACAGCTTCCCTATCTTCATCAACATTTAACAATTCCTCAAAATATTCCTTCCTTCTTCCCAATACCTCTAAGTCTCCATTTAATTAACTTCCTCTCCTATTTTTTAACTGACAAATCCATTTGTTCTCTAGGCTTCCTTAACTTGTTAATCTCACTCCAAAACTTTTTCTTATTTTCAACAAAATTTGTTTATAAACATCTGACCCACTCTTTCTTTGCTCTCTTTTTACATTGCTTCACCACTCTCTTAACCTCTCTCTTTTTCTCCATATACTCTTCCCTCCTTGCATCACTTTACTTTGTAAAAAAAACTTTCATATGCTAACTTTTTCTCCCTTAACTATCACTTTACATCATCATTCCACAATCGCTCCTCTTCCTCCCCCACCCACTTTCCTATAACCACAAACTTCTGCTGAAAAACTTAACATACACTTTTAAACCTACCCCATACCCCTTCGATCCTATTGGGCCCATGCTCTCATTAGCCATCTATCCTCCAATAGTTGTTTATATCTTACCCTAATTGCCTCCCCTTTTAGTTTAAACCTTCAACTTCTCTTCCCTGATGCTTCTATTCTCTGTATTCCCTCTACCTTTTACTCTCAGTGTAGCTACAACTAAAAAGTGAACTGAAAATATCTGTGGCCCCTTATAAACATGTACATCCTGGAAGTCTACTCAACAGTCTTTTATCTACCAATACATAATCCAACAAACTACTGGGCATTTCGCCCTACATCATATCTTGTATACTTATTTTTTCTCTTTTTCTTAAAATATGTATTGCCTATAACTAAGCCTTTTTTATACAAAGTTCAATCAAAGGGCTCCCATTGTCATTTACACCTGGCACCCCAAAAGTGCTCTTAAATTCTTTTTTTCACTTTGACTCATGTCAGGTACTTTAAAATTAATATTGCTTTCTGCCCACCCATAAAAAAAAAAAATTTCCCTAAAAATGATAGAGGAATGGGTTTTTTCTGAAGGTGAGACACAAAAATTTTTAAAAAAACTTTATAAAAAAATTTAGGGAAAAATTTATGTGGGGGCCCAAATTTGGGTTTTGTATGGGTACAATTTTGCATCGAAAATTTTTTTGGGCCCCTTTTTTGGGGGTCCTATTTCCACCCCAAAATTTTCCATTGCTCGCCCAAAAATTATTGCTATTTGCTAGTTTTTCCCCTTTGCATTCAAATAAATTTGGGAGCACAAGAAAAAGGGCCCATTAAAACTATCAGAAATGCCCTTTTAAAAGTGAAATTGGAAGAGGGTTTTAATTTTGGGCCCTTAATTTTACAAAAATTTTTAAAAAAAAAATTTCCAAATTTTAAAAAAAATTGTCCAAAATAAAAAAAATTAAAACATTCCAGGCACTAGAAAAAAACATTTCCTTTTCTTTAAATCATTTTTTCTGGCCTCCCCTATATTCCCTTTTTGCCTTCCATTTTTTTTTATCATAAAAAAAATTTTTCAAAGTTTTTACACTTTTTCCTCAAGAAAATAAAATATAACCATGTGGAAAACCCTTTTTTTGCCGAGATGTTTTTCCCAAACCCCAGGGGATTTTTTTTTTCATTTTCATTACAGAGAAAAATTTACTAGGGGAAATTTGAAAAAAAAGGGTTGGAGAGGTTTTTTTTTAAAAGCATTCATTTTCCTTGGGTTTGGATAGGTGTTCTTTCCTTAGCCATGATAAAACCCTAAAAAAGGCAGATGCTTTATGGGGGGAGGCTTGTTTTAACGGGCTGCATTCCCCTTTTGGGCTCCAGCATAAAAAAGTCTTTTTCCCTTTCTTTGGAAATCGGGTTTTGGATTCAGTATCCCTTTAAAGGGATTTGAACACCTTTTATAAAAGGAAAAAAAAACTCCACTTCTTTTGCTTTGGGGGTTTTTTGGGGTATTACATTCACCGGGCAGGGGCCCAGTTTCTAACTGAAAAACTTCTAACTTTATTTGGGGCAAATTTTGTTCCCCTCTGCTGGTTAAACCCTGCTAAAAAAATTTTGAAAACCCCCCCAAAGGGTGCGCTTTTTAGAAAAAATGTCAAATTTTATTTAAATTTTAATTTCCCTTGGGAATCCTTTTACCCTTTTTAAATTTTTTTCATTTTTTTTGGTGCTTGGGGGGTTTCTCTTTTAAAAAAGCAGATGATGCAGCTCTCTGGCCTGATTTAGGGGGTCAATTTCATACTGCAGGGGAAAGGTAAAGGAAACAATTAAAAAAGGAAAGGGGAATTTGGGGGTGTATTTAAAAAAACTTGATGGACCGTTCTGTATGGCCCCTTAAAAAAAAAAGCCTAATTTTTTGGATTTTTTAAATGGGATGAAAAAGGAATTCTTTGGCATTATTGCTGGTCACCCAAAAGTAAAGGGGGTACAGGTTTTTAATTCAAAAAATTTATGGGGTAAAAATTAAAATACTTTAATTTTTTTTTTTTTTTTTTGGGGGGGGGGAGGGGAGGAAAATTTTGTTTTTTTGTGTTTGAGGATTACCCCAAATGTGTAAGGATGGTTTTTTTGGAATGTACATGTTTTTTTTTTATGCTTTCATGTGAGGGGGTGGGGGGGTTTTGATTGTAAAAAAACTTATTGTTATTTACCATATTAAGGTTTGGGATTTTAAATGGTTTCTTATTTACAAAATTTTTACGTTTGGTTTTATATTTGTTTCGAATTTTTGTACAGGACATGGGGCAGCTTTTTCCTCCCCCCCTTTCAATTTAAAACCTGCATTTTTTTTAATAATATTTCATTTTTAACGAGGGTGTCCAAAAGATATAAAATGTTACCTAAATTTTTTTTAAAAATTGCTCATTTGTGAAATTTAAAAATTAAAATTTTTTGAAAAGTTTTTTCATCAAAAATGGTTAAAAATCCCAAATGAGGGAGGTTGAAAATAAAAAAAAAAAAAAAATGGGAAAATTTCTTTTTTTGGGGAAATTTTGTTTAAAGTATGCGAAAGGGGGTTTCTAGGCCCCCTTTCTCCCCGTTTTTTTTGTGTCTCTTTAAAAAAAAAATGCATAGTTACAAGGAAAGGAAAAATTCCCGTTCCCCCTTTCCCATTTGGAAAAAAAAAATTTTTTGATTTTTTTTTTTTTTTTTTTTTAAAAAGGGTTTTTTTTTCCGTCTCCCCCCCGGGGCAGGGGGTTTACCCAAAAAAAAAAAGAAAATCCCCCAAAAAAAAAAATACTTTTATCCATTATTTTCAAAAACTTTTTACTACACTCGTACATTATCACTGTTTTTGCAGAAGGTGCTCAGAATACAACAGTTTAGAAGCATACACATATAAAGATACACAACATATCCCTCCAAACTGCCAATATCCCAAACCCCTCCTTTAAATTTGCAGGCATTGTACTTCCCATTTCCAGGACTCAAGCCCCGACTATATGAAAATAACCGGTTTCCCTGAATCCCTTCACTAAATATACCCTGCTCACATTCCAACAGACCCGTCAGGTCCCAAGTACCATTCGTCTCCCTTCACTCCTATCTAACACGCTCACGCACGCTGGAAGTCCAAGCCCCTTGCCCACAAAACCTCCTTTACCCCCTCTCTCCAACCCTTTCGAGGACGACCCCTACACCGCCTTCCTTCCCCTATAGATTTATAAAGCTTTCCATGTCATTCTACTTTGATCCATTCTCTCTAAATGACAAACACCTCAACAAACCCCCCTTCTGCCCTCTGACTAATACTTTTATTAACTCCACACCTTTTCCTAATTTCCCACACTCCGAATTTTCTGCATAATATTTACACCACAAAATGCCCTTAAATTCTAAATTGGTTGGGTTTTTAGCCTTCCTCTTTGTTCTCTTCTACTTGTTCTTCCCTGCCCATGCCCCGAAGTATTTTGCAAATCATAATTTTTTTTGTTTTGTTTTGTTCATTCCTTTAAAACTAATCTAACTAATTTTGTCTTTTCAACCTCATGCCTTGCAGCTTCAATACTGTTCCAGTCTGAAGGCAATACCTTTGAAAGTTCACTTTTTCTTTGTGTGGACAGGTGAAAGTTTCCACTCTGATGCTGTAGTGAAGAGTGCCTTAGTCCTTTTTTAGTATTTTCAAAGTCATTCTGATGTTAGCCATCTAGCATATAATACGATGGCCTTTTGCTCAGGAAACAGGGTTTCGTGTAAATTTATTCCCAAGTTTTTTTAGTTAATTTTTTCCAGTATTTATCCAACAAGCATAATGCGGGATTATGAAATCTGGAAACATCAGAATTTTGATAGCCTGTGGTACATGTAACAAAGTTTTTTATATACACTAATCTGAGTTTTCTTTGATTTTTTCTAATAGTTCTTGGTCTTCCTAGTAGTGGGTTCGTAATAGCATCCGCCCAGGGGAGGTATTACCGTCCCCGCCAAGTGAGTGTAAAACGGAAGCCTGTAGTTGTTTTACATGATGGTAGGATTGCTGGTGTCCTTTTTTCTGTCTCATAAACATGCAAGATTACAGGTACATCTTGCTACTTCTACTTACACTTAGGTCACACTACACATTCATGTACAAACATATATACACACCCATCTGGGTTTTCTTCTATTTTCCTTCTGGTTCTTGTTCTTGTTTATTTCCTCTTACCTCCATGGGGAAGTGGAACAGAATTCTTCCTCCGTAAGCTATGCGTATTGTAAGAGGCGACTAAAATGCCAGGAGCAAGGGGCTAGTAACCTCTTCTCCTGTATATATTACAAAAATGTTAAAGGAGAAACTTTTTGTTTTTCCTTTTAGGCCACCTCGCCTCGGTGGGATACGGCCGGTGTGTTGAAAGAAAGTTCTTGGTCTTATTACTTTTCCTTTTATATCCATGGGGAAGTGGAATAAGAATCTTTCTCCATAAGCCATGCGTGTGTAAAAGTCAACTAAAATGCCAGGAACAATGGGCTAGTAACCCCTTTTCCTGTAATAATTACTAAAAAAGAATAAGAAGAAAATTGTCAAAGTGGGGAAGTCTGAATGTGCGTGGATGTTGTGCAAATGATAAGAAAAGAGATCATTGTGGATGTTATTGAATGAGAAGAAGCTGGATGTCCTGGCTTTAAGTGAAACAAAGCTGAAGGGGGTAGGAGAGTTTCAGTGGAGAGAATAAATGGGATTAGGTCAGGGTTTCAAATAGAGTTAGAGCTAAAGAAGGGTAGCAATAATGTTGAAGGATAAGTTATATGCAGGAAAAGAGGGACTATAGATGTAATTAAATCAAGATTATGTGGAGTAAAATAAAGGTTGGATGTGAAAAGTGGGTTATAGAAGACGTATATAGCAACCATAGGAGAAGAGAGAATGTGTAGAGGAGAGAGAGAGATTTGGGAAATATTGAGTCAATGCATGGGGAGTTTTGAACCAAGTGTGAGAGTAATGATGGTTGGGGATTTCAATGCTGAAGTGGGTAAAAATGTTTTGGAGGGAGTAGTAGGTAAATTTGGGGTGCCAGGGGTAAATGTAAATGGGGAGCCTGTAATTGAGCTATGTGTAGAAAGAGGTTTGATAATAAGTAATACATATTTTATGAAAAAGAGGATAAATAGACATACAAGGTATGATATAGCACGTAATGAAAGTAGTTTGTTAGATTATGTATTGGTGGATAAAAGGTTGATGGGTAGGCTCCAGGATGTACACGTTTATAAAGGGGCAACTGATATATCGGATCATTGTTTAGTTGTAGCTACATTTTAGAGTAAGAGGTAGAATGGGAGAAGAGGAAAATGGCAACAACAAGTAAGAGGGAGGTGAAAGTGTATAAATTAAGGGAGGAGAAGTTTGGGTGAGATATAAGCAACTATTGGCAGAAAGGGGGACTAGTGCAAGTATGAGTAGTGGGGGTTGAAGAGGGTTGGAATAGTTTTAAAAATGCAGTATTAGAATGTGGGGCAGAAGTTTGTGGTTATAAGAGGGTGGGTGCAGGAGGAAAGAGGAGTGATTGGTGGAAAATGATAAAGTAAAGGGTGTGATAAAAGTGAAAAAGTTACCTTATGAGAGGTTTTTACAAAGCAGAAATGTTATAAGAAGAGTAGAGCATATGGAGAGTAAAAGAAAGGTGAAAAGAGTGGTGAGAGAGTGCAAAAAGAGCAGATGATAGAGTGGGAGAGGCACTCTCAAGAAATTTTAATGAAAAGAAGAAAAAAATTTAGAATGAGTTAAATAAGTTAAGAAAGCTTAGGGAACAAATGGATTTGTCAGTTAACCCTTTGACTGTTGCAACCCCCAATCATGAGGTGTCTCCTGGTGTTGCAAAATTTAAAAAAAAATTATTTTTTCCTGTGAAATGATAGAGAATCTTTTCCCGAGTGTAATGACACCAAAAAAACGAAATTTGATGGAAAACTGACGGAATTATGCTCTCGCGAAGTTAGCGACCTCGGCGCTGTTTACAAATCGGCGATTTTGCCCACTTAGAAACCCTATTTTCGGCTAATTCCATTGTTCCAGTCGCCCAAACTCATAGCTATTTCTTTAGAACTCCATTTTTCTATTGATTGAGTACAAGAAACTGCCCATTTACCGATTTAAACTACCTAATAATGTGGTCAGAAATTTGCAATTTGGCCAATTTCACGAAAACTAAAAAATATGACAATTTCAAATAGGTCCAGAATGAACAATGCAGACATTCCTGGCTCTAAATAACATTTCTTGTTCATCAGTCATGTCTCCAGGCCCCTCTGATATTACTCTTGTTTTCTATTTTTAATTTTTATTCAAACAAAAAATAGAAGACTTACTATTATGAAGACTACTGCAATACTGTAATAATTGTATAAATAACATCAACCCATTCATGACTGCATATTAGAATGGCTAGTTGGCCCATTTATTGGACAATGGCATCTTTTGTTTACTTTTGAACATTGGCAAAAATCAAACATTTCCCCTACTTTGAGCTCCATTTCGAGGTTCTTTTATAGTAAAATCAATCAAAATCACCTCTATTTCTATAATAGTTTTCCATTCTATCAATGAGACCAAGAAAACGAGAATACAACCATAAATACTATACGAAAATAGACCACAAATTCGGCTTTTTAAATTAAAAAAACGGTCGGAGTTTTTTTTTCCCATTATGCACTGCGTGCTCCAGGATTTTTTTTATATGGTGCACACTGACCACACAGACCCATTCTCTCACATGTGGGCCTACCAGTTTTCTCCTCCTTGATCTGAAGCCACTAAATTTGAGTATATATACTCAAACACGGTACCTCTTTAAGACGTATATAATGGCCGCGACAGTCAAAGGGTTAAAAACAGAGTAGGGGAGTTAGTAGATGGGGAGATTGAGGTTTTGGATAGATGGCGAGAATATTTTGAGGAACTTTTAAATGTCGACGAAGAAGGGAGGCGGTAATTTCATGCACTGGCCAGGGAGGTATACCATCTTTAGGAGTGAAGAAGAGCAGGATGTGAGTGTAGGGGAGGTGCATGGGGCATTACGTAGAATGAAAGGGGGTAAAGCAGCTGGAACTGAGGGGATCATGACAAAAAATGTTTAAAAGCAGGGGGGGATATAGTGTTGGAGTGGTTGGTATTTTTGTTTAAAAAAATGTATGAAAGAGGGGGAAATTTACCTGGGGATTGACAGAAAGCATGTATATTTTCCTTTATATAAAGGGAAGGGGACAAAAGAGATTGTAAAGATTATAGAGGAATAAGTTTACTGAGTTAAAACCAGGAAAAATGTGCAGTAGGGTTTTTAATTTAAAGAATTAGAGGGAAGACAGAATGTAGGATTGCGGATGAGCAAGGAGGTTTCAGAGTGGTTAGGGGGTGTGTAGATCAAGTGTTTACATTTAAGCATATATGTGAAACAGTATTTAGATAAAGGGAGGGAAGTTTTATTGCATTATGGATTTTGAAAAGGCATACAAGAGTGGATAGGGAAGCAATGTGGCAGATGTTGCAAGTATAAAGGAATAGGTGGTAAGTTACTAAATGTTGTAAAGTTTTTATGAGGATAGTGAGGCTCAGGTTAGGGTGTGAGAAGAGAGGGAGACTACTTCCCGGTAAAAGTAGGTCTTAGACAGGGATGTGTAATGTCACCAAGGTTGTTTAATATATTATAGATTGGGTTGTAAAAGAAGTAAATGCTAGAGTGTTTTGGGAGAGGGGTGGGATTAAATTAAAGGGGAATCAAATACAAAAAAGGGAATTAACACAGTTGTTTTTTGCTGATGATACGTGCTTATGGAGATTCTAAAGAAAAATTGCTAAGGTTAGTGGACGAGTTTGGGAGTGTGTGTAAAGGTAGAAAGTTGAAAGTGAACATAGAAAGAGTAAGGTGATGAGGGGATCAAATGATTTAGATAAAGAAAAATGGGTATCAAATTGGGGAGGAGGAGTATGGAAGAAGGAATGTTTTTCAATACCATGATGGATTTGTGAAGGATGAGGTTAATCATAGAATTGATGAGGGAAAAAAGGTGGGTGGTGCATTGAGGTATATGTGGAGACAAAAAATGTTATCTATGGAGGCAAAGAAGGGAATGTATGAAAGTATAGTAGCACCAACACTCTTATATGGGTGTGAAGTTTGGGTTGTGAATGCAGCAGCGAGGAGGCGTTTGGAGGCAGTGGAGATGTCCTGTCTAAGGGCAGTGTGTGGTGCAAATATTATGCAGAAAATTCGTAGTGTGGAAATTAGGAGAAGGTGAGGAGCTAATAAAAGTATTAGTCAGAGGGCTGAAGAGGGGTTGTTTAGGTGGTTTGGTCATTTGAGAGAATGGATCAAAGTAGAATGACATGGAGAGCATTTAAATCTATTGGGGAAGGAAGGCGGGGTAGGGGTCATCCTCAAAAAGGTTGGAAGGAAGGGGTAAGGGAGGATTTGTGGGCGAGGGGCTTGGACTTCCAGCAGGCGTGCGTGAGCGTGTTCGATAGGAGTGAATGGAGACAAATGGTATTTGGGACCTGACAATCTGTTGGAGTGTGAACAGAGTAATATTTTGTGAAGGGATTCAGGGACACCTGTTATTTTTATATAGCTGGACTTGAGTCCTGGAAATGGGAAGTACTATGCCTGCACTCGAAAGGAGGGGTTCGGAATATTGGCAGTTTGGAGGGATGTGTTGTGTATCTTCATACGTATATGCTTCTAAGCTGTTGTGTTCTGAGCACCTCTGCAAAAAACAGTGATTATGTGTGAGTGAGGTGAAAGAGTTAAATTTTGATGAAAGTATTTTCTTTTTGGGGATTTTCTTTGTTTTTGGGTCACCCTGCTTTGGTGGGAGATGGCCAACTTGTTAAAAAAAAAAAAATATATTTTTAATAAGCTGTACAGGAAAAGGGTTGTAAATGCTGCAGCAAGGAGGAGGCTGCAGGCAGTGGAGATGTATCTAAAGGCAATGTGTGGTGTAAATATTATGCAGAGAATTCATAGTGTGGAAATTAGGAGGAGGTGTGGAGTTATTAAAAGTACTGTTCAGAGGGCTGAAGAGGGGTTGAGGTGGTTTGGTCATTTCGCTTCACACGGCGAGGGTCTGGGTTTAATTCCCAGCCAGGGTAGAAACATTGGGCATGTTTCTTTACACCAGCTGTCTATGTTCACCCATCAGTAAAATGGGTACCTGGATATTAGTCGACTGGTGTGGGTTGCATCCTGGACACTGACCTAATTTGCCCAAAATGCTCAGCATAGCAAGGGGCGTTCTATATAGTAATACGTCGTTGATATCAGCTTGGCCTGTATACCTTGTACATGTATTTGTAGTAAATAAAGATTTTATTATTTTTAGAGAGGATGGAACAATATACAATGACTTGGAGAGTGTGTAAATCTGTATTGGAGGGGAGGAAGGGTAGGGATTGTCCTAGGATAGGAAAGGATACAAATACAAACACAAATATTTATTTCCTTGTAAAGCTTACTATGTGTAGTTTACGTGTTATAAGATTTTAATACACAAAGATGGCCACTATCGTGCCTAGGCACTTTAGGCTATTCTGATATAGGTCATATTTGAGCAGTACATTTGAACATATTATTAGGATGGAAGGGGGGGTAAAAGAGGTTTTGTGTGCAAGGGGCTTGGACATGAAGCAGGCATGTGTGAGCATGTTAGGTAAAAGTGAATGGAGATAAATGGATTTTAGTACTTGATTAGCTGTTGGAGTGTGTGCAGGGTAATATTTTGTGAAGGGATTCAGGGAAACTGATTAGCTGGTCTTGAGTCCTGGAGATGGGAAGTACAATGCCTGCACACTTTTAACCCTTTCAGGGTTTCGGACGTACTAGTACGGCTTACGCACCAGGGTTTTTGTTATACGTTAGTACGCCTAAATTCTAGCGCCCTCAAATCTAGTGAGAGAAAGCTGGTAGGCCTACATATGACAGAATGGGTCTATGTGGTCAGTGTGTGCAGCATAAAAAAAATCCTGCAGCACACAGTGCGTGATGAGAAAAAAAAAACTTTGATTGTGTTTTTGGATTAAAGCAGCGACTTTGCACTGTATTTTCGTATGGCATTTATTGTTGTATTCTAGTTTTCCTTGTCTCATTTTATAGAATGGAAGTCATATTACAGAAATTGAGATGATTTTGACTGGTTTTACAATGAAAAGTACCTTGAAATTGAGCTCAAAGTAGCAGAAATGTTTGATTTTTACCAAAGTTCAAAAATAAACAAATCATGCTAAGCGTCCAATACACGTCAACCGGTGAGTCGAATATTCTTTCACAAGTGTGCCGATATTATTTATACCATTTCTACACTAATGCAGTAGTCTGCATAACAGTAAATCTTCTATTTTTTTGTGAGAATAAAAATTCAAAGTGGAAAGCAAAAGAATGTAAGAGGGGTGTGGGGACTTGACTAATGAACAGAGAAATGTTATTTTAGTGCCAGGAACGTCTTTCTTGTTTATTCTGGACCCTATTTGGAAATTGGCATCTTTTGAAATTTGTGTGAAATTGGTAAAATTGCTAAATTCTGACCACTGTATTGGATAGTTGAAATTGGCAAATGGGTGGTTTCTTGTACTCAGTCGATAGAAAAAATGGAGTTCTAGCGAAATAGTTATGATTTTTGTCGACTAGTACACTGGAATTGGCCGAAAATAGGGCTCAAATTAGGCAAAATCGCCAATACATAAACATCGTTGAGACCGCTAACTTCGCGAGAACATAATTCCGTAAGTTTTCCATCAAATTTCATACTTTTGGTGTCATTATGATCGGGAAAAGATTCTCTATCTTTTCGTAAGAAAAAATAATTTTTTTTAAAATTTGGCCGACTCTAAGAACAAGTCTGGGAGAGGGCCTGGGGACCCTGAAAGGGCTAAGGAGGGGTTTGGGATATTTTGCTCTTTGGAGTGACTTCTAAACTATCATATGTGAGCACCTCTGCAAAGACAGTGATTATATGTGAAAGATGGTGAAATTGTATTTCTTTTTTTGGGTCACCCTGCCTCAGTGGGAGATGGCCGACATGTTAAAGAAAAAAAAATGGATTTATAGTTATAAGTGCATTGGTATTAAATTGGGTGGTGAACATGACTCAAGAAATCGTAATGACACGATTGCAAACAAACCATACCCCCAGCTGGGATTGAACCCGCGGTCATAGTCTCAAAACGCGACGGGCTGGAGTTTTGAGACTATGACCGTGTTACAAAAAAACGCGATTTTAAAA
>NW_026467421.1:0-10873 GCF_026875155.1 Cherax quadricarinatus
CTCACCCCCACTACCAAACCCCACTCACCACATACCAAAAAACCCCACTCACTCACATACCAAAAAACCCCCCCCCAAAAAAAACCCATCACTCCATACAAACACCCCACTCACTCCCAAAACCACACCCCACTCACATACCAACACCCCACTCCCCACCCCAAAACCCAAAACCCCCCCCACTCACTACCAACACCCCACTCACTCACAAACCCCCACTCCTCACAACCAACACCCCCTCGCAAAACCCAAAACCCCACTCACCACTACCCAAAACCCACTCACTCACATACCAAAACCCCCCCCATACCAACACGCCCTCACAACCACACCCCACTCACATACCAACACCCCACTCATTCACATAAAACAAACCCCCTCACTCACTCCAAAAACCCCCCTCAGAACATACCAACACCCCACTCACTCCAAACCAACCCCACCACTCACAAAACCAACACCCACCATTCACATAAAACCCCCCTACTCACTACCAACACCCCACTCACTCCCCAATCTCCCCTCACCCCATACCAAAAACCCCCAACACTAAAACCATCACTCCCCTCACTCACATACCCCAAAACCCCCCTCACTCCAAAACCAACACGCAAATCCTACCAACACTCCTCACTCACAACCAAAAACCCCCCCCTCACTCGCTACCAAAACCCAAATCACCGCTACCAACACCCCACTCACCAATCCACCACCCCACTCCTCCATACCAAAACCCCACTAACTTCAAACCCACCATTCACATGTCAAAGCCCCCCCATAACCAACACCCCCCTCACTACATTCAACACCCCCCCTCCTCGAAAACCAACACCACACTCCCGCATCCAAAAACCCCCCCTCACAACCAACACCCCCTCCTGGGATATCAACACCTCACTCACTCGATACCAACCCCCACCACTCGATACAAAAAACCCCACCACCATATCCACCACCCCCCTCATCGCAACCAAAACCCCCCAACGATCACCATCCCCCCATTCACTGTCAAAGCCCCACTCATATACCAACACCCCACCACTGCATACCAAAAAATCCCTCACTCGCGTACCCAAAACTCCCCTCACTGCATTTTTAACACCATACTCACTCGCATACCAACGTACACTCCTGCATTCCAACACCCCTCACTCCCTCCAACACGCAACTCACTACAAACAACACCCCATTCACTCGCATCCAAACCCCACCACTCGAGTCAACCCCCACTCATAGCATACAAACCACCCACTCACTCCATACCACCCCCCCGCCAATGCATATCAAAACCCCATTCACATCCAACACCTCACTCCAAAAACAACCCCCACACACTCGTTACCAACACCCCACTCACTTTACATACCCTCACCCCACCAATCCATACCAACCCCCACTCACTACCAAACCCCATTCACTCCATCCAAACCCCACTTACTCACATCCAACACCCAAACCCCCAACACCCCCTCACTCACATCCCAAACCCCCCTCACTCCTACCAACACCCCACTACATAAACCCAAATCCCTTCCATACCAACACGCTCTCATGCTACCAACATCCACTCATTACATACCAACACCCCACTCACTCGCATACCAACACCCAACTCACTGGCATATTAAAACCCACTCACTCGCATACCAACACCCCACTCACTCGCATACCCAAAACCCCCATCTAAACCCCCACCCTACTCCTCGCAACCAACACCCCCCCACTTTCCAACAAAACCCCCTCATTCACATACCAAAAACCCCATCATAACCAAAACCCCACTCACTGCATACCCAAACCCACCACACGCGTATAAAACACCATTTTCCCCTTGCAACCAACACCCACTCATTGGCAACTAACACCCCACTCCAAACAACACCCCAAATCACTGAATAACAAAAACCCCCACTCACCGCATACCAAAACACCACTCCTCGCATATCAACACCCCACCACTAGCTACCAACACCCCACTCACTCCATACCCCGCTCACTCCTCGCAATCAAACCCCACCAATATCAACACCCCCCCACTCGCTACAAACACCCAATCACTCACAAATCCACCCCACTCCTCAATTCAACACCCAACTCCTCATTACCAACACTAACCACATCCAACACCTCATCACAAACTAACACCCCACTTCTCCCCATAAAACACCCCCCCACTCGAAAACCAACACCCCACTCACTCACTACCAACACCCTCTCCTCGCATACCAACACCCCCCTCCTCCAACACCCCCCTCGCATACCAACACCCCACTCACAAACAATCCCCACTCAACCCCTATCAACCCCCTCACTCATACACCCAAAACCCAAACCCCACACAAACACCCCGCTCATTTTGCATACCAAAAACCCCCCAAAATTCGCATACCCCAAAACCCACCGCAAACCAAAAACCCCACTCACATACAACACTCCCCACTCGCAAAAAACACCCCACTCATCCCCATAAAAAACCCCCCCCACTCGCATAAAAACCCCATTTCAGTCGCATACAAAAAACTAACCATCCCCATACTAACACCCACTCATTCGCTTACCCCCTACCCCACTCACATACCCCACCCCACTCACTCGCATACCCAACACCCCCCTCACCACAACCAACACCCAAAATCATCCATATAACACCCCCTCACTAGCATACCAACACCCCACTCCTCACCAACACCCCCACTCACAAAGTAACACCCCAACATCCAAATCAACACGCCACTCACCATAACCAACACCCCCTCACTGACCAAAAACCCCGCCATCGCATGTCAACACCCCACTTACTCGCATACCAACACCCACTAATTTCCCCTAACAAAACCCCTTTCCGCAAACCAATACCCCACTCACTCACATGCAACCCCTCACTCCTCGCATACTAAAACCCCCACCACTCACATACCAACACCCACTCACATACAACACCCCTCTCACATACCAACACCCCACCACTCACCAACACCCCACCACCCCATACCAACACCCCAAATCCTCCCCTACCAACACCCCCTCACTCGCATACCAAACACCCAAATCACTCGCAAACCCAAAACCCCATTATTGCAACCAACCCCCACCATCGCTATCAACAAACCCCCCCCTTCGTACCCTCACCCCATTCATACCCTCCCCACTCCACCCATCCCCTCACACAACATACTCCCCACACTCACACGCTACATCCCTACACTACCAACTTTTCATCCCCACACTCACCACTACATCCCACACTCACACGCTAAAAACCCCCCCTCACACGCACATCCCCACCTCACATCTACATCCCCACACTCAACCCCTAAAATCTCCCACTCACACACTCCCCACCCAAAACACTACATCCCCACACTCACACACTAAACCCCACACTCACACACCCACATCTCCCACTCACACATACATCCCCACACTCCCAAAAACTACATCCCCCAATTACCCCCACCATCCCCCCACTCGCACACTACACCCCACTTTCCCCCACATCCCCACACTACACACTACAACCCCCAACATCAAACCTAATCCCCACATCACACGCTCATCCCCCCCCACACACTACATCCCCGACACTCACACAAACTCCCCACACTCCCCCCTACATCCCCACACTCACACCAAAAACCGACACTCACACACACTCCCCCCACTCCACACCATCCCCACACTCACACACTAACCCCCCACCACACACTACATCCCCCCATTCACACACAAATCCCCCCACTCACACAACGTCCCCACACTCAACACTAACCCCAACCCACCTACATCCCCCCACTCACACGCACTCCAAACATTCACACCTACTCCCCCCACTCCACACTACATCCCAAAACACAACACTACATCCCCCCACTCGCACATACACCCCACACTCACACGCACATCCCCACACCACACGCACATCCCCCACACTCCCACTACATCCCCACACTCACACATACATCTCCACCTCCTACTACACCCCACATCCACACTACCCCCCCACAACCCCACCAACATCCCCCCCACCCCCACACACTCTCCACACTAAAACACTACATCCCCCCACTCACAACACTCCCCCCAAATCACCATACATCCCCCCTTACCCTACATCCCCACATCGCACACACACCCCCCCTTTCGCTCATCCCAACTCCACATGCATCCCAAACCCCACACACACAACCCCCACTCACACGTACATTCCCCACACCACCACTACATCCCCCCTCACACACTACATCCCCGACACTCACACAACATCCCCACTCAAAACTTCCCCCCCCCCTTCCCCCACTCACACAACATCCCCCTTAATTACACCACACTCCCCAAACACTCCCCCCACCACCTAATCCCCACACTCAAAACACTTACTTTCCCCCACACTCCACAACCCCCCCCTTCCCAAAAACATCCACACTACCCCCCAACCACACACTACATCCCCAATCACACCTAATCCCCCCAAACCCCCCTTATCCACTTTTACACCTACATCCCCACCTCAACACAATCCCCCCAACACACCCAACTACATCCCCCCAATGACCCACATCCCCCATCACACCTACTCCCCCCCACCAAAAACCCCTACATCCCCCCACCCACACGACATTCCCCACACTTCCCACACTAAAATCCCCCACACTCAAAACTACATCCCCACACTCACACGCCTAAAAACCCCTTCCCCCCCCCCACACATCCCCACACTCAACACTACATCCCCACATCAAACCCCTACATCCCCACTCACACCTACATCCCCACACCCCACACTACATCCCACACTCACAAATACATCCCCCCCTCCACCTAAACCCCCCCCACACACTACACCCCACACTCACAATCATCCCCCCCCCCCAACCAATCCCACACCACACAATAATCCCCACCTCCAACTACACCCCCACTTACACCACATCCCCCCTCCAACTAATCCCCACCCCACCCACACACACTTCTCCCCCACCCCCACACTAATCCCCAAACTCACACCTAATCCCCACACCCACACACTACATCCCCACACAAATACTCCCCACCACAACCCCCCCCTCCCCACATCCCCACACTCAACATACATCCCCACACTCACACCTAATCCCCACACTCACACCTACATCCCCCCCACTCACACACTACATCCCCACTTCCCCAAAACACTTAAAAATCCCCACATCACACACTAAAATCCCCACATCACAACACTCCCCCCTCCCGAACCAAAATCAAAGCTCACCCCCACTAAAACATCCCACACCACACACACATCCCCCCACTCCACACACATCCCCACACTCACACCACATCCCCACCACAAAACCCAATCCCCCCACTCAACACTACTCCCCCCCCTCACACACTACATCCCACACTCACACAATCCCCCCCACTCACCCTAAATCCCCACATACACCTACATCCCCCCACCACACACTACATCCCACACAAAACACAAATCCCCACACTCCACAGTCATCCCCCACTCACACGCTACATCCCCAAAACACACTACACCTCACACTCACACACACTCCCCCGACTCATGCCACGGGAAACGTTTTGAATGATTGCAAACAAAAAATACCCCCGGGGGGGTTGAACCGCGGGAAGAGTCCGAAAATTTTTTCCCGGCTGTCGTGTTAGCCCCTAACCCTGCCAATAAATTCGTCCAACTGGGTTTTTTTACACCATAGGAAGGTTAGATAGGCCCCCACGTGCCCCCCCGATCAAGTTTTTTCAGCCCCGAATCCCGGGCAGCGGGGCCTTTGATAACTCTAGTCAAGTCCCCTTACGCCGTCAACAGTGGTCACAGTGTGCCTTTTGCTAACCTCCTATCTGTAAAAATTATACCTAGTTGGACGAATCTTATTGTGGCTAGCTGGTCCAGGGGGTAACACGACGGTCTGGATTTGGACTCTCTGACCGCGGTTCAATCCCGCCCGTGGTATGGTTTACATCCCACACTCACACACTACACCCCCACATTCACATCTACATCCCCACGTTCACACCTACATCCTCACACTCACACACTACATCCCCACATGCACACCTACATCTCCCACATTCACCACGCTACATCTCCACATTCCACGCTACATCCCCACACTACACACTACATCCCCACACTCACACACTACATCCCCCCAGACTCACACACAACATCCCCACATCACAACTGACACACACATCTCCCATTCAACTCTAAATCCCAACTCAACCTACATCCCCCCTCTCACACATTACATCACCACACTCACACTACATCCCCACACTCGCACACTACATTTCCACAGTCTCTCACACTAGATTATTCCACTTGAACCTGGTACTAGACCTATCTACATACCTGCGTACAGAATGCCTCATTCACAAGTTGCTGTCGCAGAAGAATTGATCAATCAAATGCTTGATGATGGAGTTATTGCACCTACCAATTCCCCTTGGAATGCACCCTTGATACTAGTACCTTAGAAGGATGGTACTTGGCGCCCAGTAATTGACTTTAGGAAGTTAAACGCGAAAACTATCCCAGATCGCTTCCCACTTCCTGTACTGGGTGATCTTTTATGTAACATAGGAGATGACAAAGTCTTTTCAACCCTAGATTTGTTACAAGGGTTTTGGCAAGTCCCTCTTCACGAGGACAGCCAAGAGCTAACTGCTTTTCTCCACTCCTACAGGTCATTATTCACTTCCTCCGTATGGCGTTTGGATTACGATCTTCCCCTATCACGTTCTCAAGGCTCATGACTAACATCTTTAGAGGTCTCATAGGTAATGCACTTATGGTGTACTTAGATGACGTAATCGTCATGTCTAAAGACGTGGATACACACTTGAAAAGACTTGATGTAGTACTTGGTAAGCTTGAAGAAGCCAATTTAAAGATCAAACTGTCTAAATGTCAAATTTTTCAGATCAGAAATTAAGTTTCTTGGTCACGTAGTCACTCCTAGAGGGTTACGACTGACCAAAGTAAAGTAACTGCATTTCTAAATTTTCCAACTCCCAAAACTGGGTTTATGCCGTAAGATCCTTTGTGGGCTTAGCAGGTTTTTATAGATCTTTTATTGCCAATTTTTCTTCCATAGCTGCTCCTTAACTGAGTTGCTTAAGAAAGATGCTCCTTTTGTTGGACCTTCCGTCAAAAAGAGCATTCCAAACTCTAAAAGAAAAGCTAACATCTGCTCCAATTTTGAAAATTTCCAGATTTTTCTAAACCCTTCTATCTGACAAACTGATGCTAGTTCATTGGCAAAAGGTGCCGTACTAGCTCAGAAGACCGATGGCAAGTACAACGCAGTTGCATTTGCTAGCCCAGTCCTTACGAAAGGGTGAACGTAATTATACAGTAACGAGCAAGAAGCTTTAGCAATAGTATGGTCTTTAAAGCACTTCCGAGACATTATTTATCAGTACTCTGTTCATGTCTTTACAGACCATGCTCCACTGATACCCTTTTTTCCAGAACAAACAAACCTACTGGAAGGTTTGCCAGATTGGGCCTTGACTATCCAAGAGTTCCCAAACCCACCTTTGAGCATTTACCTGGCAAGTCAAATGTAGTCGCAGATGCCTTATCGCGACATGTTAGTATAGTAACTGCAGACCCTCCATTTAGTGCTGAAGAGTAAAGAATGCTCAACGAACAGATCCCATGTGGTCTGGTGTGATCGATTCCTGCTCCAGGAAGACTTATTTGACTGTGAGCCACCAGCACCCATCAGTGACTTTGTCATAAACCCAAAAATTACTGTATCGAACAGCCGAGTTGGGTACTCCTAGCAGAAGAGTATACCAGTTAGTAATTCCACAGTCACTAGTGAATTAGCCTTACAGCTAGTTCACGATGTACCAGGTGTTGCACACCCTGGGATGGATCGTTCAGTAAAACAAGCCAGATTGAAATACTTTTTGGGCCCCGTATGGCAAAATGATATTTCTGAGTATGTTAGAAATGTAGTGTCTGCATGCAACATAAAGGTAATGCTTATGGTCCCAATCCAATCCAAGTATATCCAACTACTAGCGAAAACCCTGGGAAAGAGTTGCGCTAGATTTGTTAACTAATTTCCAATGTTCCCTCCAAGGTAACAAACATCTGTGTGTTCGGTAGACCATTTCACCAGATATTGTGAGTTAGTTCCTATTGCAGATAAGACTGCCGAGACAGTAGCTAAAGCGTTTAAAGAACGCATTATCTGCAGGCATACCACCCCTAAGTCACTAGTAACAAACAATGAAGGTGAATTCTGTAATGAGATTCTTGAAAATTTGTGTACCTTGTACAAGATTTCTAAATCCACCATTGTTCCTCATCATCCTGCCAGCAATGGGTTAGCGGAACGAACCAATAAGAAAGTACTTGATGTCTTGAGAGCCACTATCAATCCCAACAGTGAAACTTGGGATGAAGTTATACCTGATGTGCAGTGTGCTATAAATTCTGCTTACAATGTTTCTATAGGTGACACTCCACATTATGCATTGTACAGTGTAGATAAACGTTTGCCTTATGATTGTTATATTCTAATCCGAAACCAAATTACAACCCTGATGATTTCATAGCAACTCGTACCAGCTTAGCTCAAAGTGTTTTTAGAAGAATCCGTGAAAACTTCATAAATCAACAGCAGAATTTACAAGATTTCGCAAACACTCGAGAAAAAGCCATCCAAAATCAAAAGTGGGTTTGAGAGTTATGCTGATTAACTTTAACAAAACGTCTGCAATGCCAAAGCTTGATCAAAGTTTGTTGGTCCTTATCGAGTAGTTGAACATATCACTGGTAATAAGTATAAGGTTAGAGAGATTAGTTACGGTCAGTAAAAAAGAATCGCATTTAGATCATATGAAGTTAGTATGTGATGATTAATGATGTACCAACCCAGACTAATGTGACAGACTCTGACAATCTTCCTGATCCTGTACTCTCTCCTCTGATACTCAGTCAGACGATCAACCTGAATGTCGTTATTCCCTACGTACACGACAGGTATTGAGAAATCCTCAAATATCATTTGTAACTTCAATTCAGATTTGCCTCAAATACAGCATGAGTTAGCCAGTGCTACAAGAGTTTGACCCCTCCCAGAGATAAACACCCATTCTGCATATGTCAATCTTACCCTAGCAGATTTGGGGGTTTAAAGTAATAACCTGTATAGATGAATAATTACAGTATAAAACTTATCAGTATTCAAGAATTTTTTTTGTGTTCATGTTCTCTCCGCATTCTGAGAGTTAACAGTCTAGATTTGAGTGCACCGAATCTGGCCTTTCTGTTAAACCTTTCTTTGTATATATTCCTTCCTCAAATCCGTAGATCACACGAAAAACAGATCGATCGTTTCAAATTTTTTTTTTTATCACTTCTATTGTGTAATCTCAACGTTGAGTTTTAAGTTTGTGGCTATATTATCCTTGTATTGCATTACAGTTTCAGTTACGTAAGTTCCATTCCAATGTTCTACTTATGTATGTTAAATGTTTAATTTGTTGTGTACTTTGACATTGTTTTAGAATCAGCCCCAAGCCGTATACCTGCCATCTCTAGTTTGTATAGTTGTATGTCGGGAAACGACTTACGTTAGCGTCGCCGAGCTCTCAGTAGTAGTAACCAGTTACCAGTAACCACTGTGCCAGTTGACTCACGACCAACCGTCTCTGCCTGAGTCACTGTCTGAACTCATATTGTGCGGGACCTGGCGTATTCAAAGACCCCCTCACTATGGGTACTGTGGGCGGCCAGGCAGTCAGTGATACGAGAGAGAGCAGAGAGATAGGTACGGCTGTAAGGGCGTTCCCCACATTATCTGTAATTAAACGTACTACCAGCCTACGTGAGTATTTTTTTTCCCAATCCACGTGTCGAACTCCCACATGATATTTCCACAGTCTCTCACACTAGATTCCCAAACATTGTCACAGTATCTCCTTCACTCTGTGTTGCAAGGTTAACTCTGCCTGTTGATGTCACTGAACCCTTCACTATGTGTTGCAAGGTTAGCTCTGCCTGCTGATGTCACTGAACCCTTCGCTCTGTGTTGCAAGGTTAACTCTGCCCGCTGATGTCCTGACCCTCACTATTGTTGCAAGGTTAACTCTGCCTGCTGATGTCACTGAACCCTTCACTCTGTGTTGCAAGGTTAACTCTGCCTGCTGATGTCACTGAACCCTTTCTCTGTGTTGCAAGGTTAACTCTGCCTGCTGATGTCACTGAACCCTTCACTCTGTGTTGCAAGGTTAACTCTGCCTGCTGATGTCACTGAACTCTGTTGTACTTCATTAGTTACATGATGTCTACTAAAGTTACCCATTTGATAATACGTAGCATGTAAACCCCACATGTATTATTCTTTCATAAGTAAGAAAAGATGTTCCAAATTTGTTGAAGATTTTGGCCTACTGCTGTTGTATTTATACTATATATTTAAAGAACACTTACTGATAAAAGCAGCAAATCGTCTTTCACGCGCCCCTGCGACGAGGGCTGAAGCGTCGAAAAACCCTCATAACATTGGGCTGTCAAGAGATAAATTTGTAAGTATAAATTACCCCTAGGGGTGTTTTGTCAGCATATTTCATTCGATGATGGTGGGCGAAATACCTACTTTTTGGACTCAAATGTCCACACCTTCCTGCGATTTAGGTTGATTACAACTCCTTGTACTCAAGAATTGCGCAATCCCCGATCTACAGAAATCGTACATACCTTGCTCTTGTAACGTGAAACTATGGTGTTTCAAAAACCTTCGAAGGTATCGTGATTGATAGGGAAACGAAGTGTCCTTGATGTTTCCAAATCTTCCATTGTCTAGGGAAAAAACTGGTACACTGTTCACAAAACAGTTTTTTT
>NW_026467422.1:0-11279 GCF_026875155.1 Cherax quadricarinatus
AAAATCCTTTTACTGCATATTTCCCGATTTAGAGTTTTTTAAATGCTTTTCGAAAAAACTTTTTTTGCCCCTTTAAAATTCATAGATTTTCAGACTTTTTAAGATTCCAGATATTAACAAAACATTTTGTTTGAGAATGATGCCTCCAATACTGGCTTAGGTGCTGTGTTATTACAATACCATGTGGTACTTCCCCTTCCCTGTATGCTTCCTAGGCCGGAAACTCCTTCCCGCAGAAACAAGATACTCCACAATAGAAAAGGAATGTTTAGCCCTTGTGAGGGGTATCTCCAAACTTAAATTTTATTTGCTGGGAAAAGAATTCATTTTAGAAACGGACCACAAACCTTTGATATACTAGAAACTTTTAAGGGAACCAACAGTCGTTTCTTGAGGTGGACATTGGCACTCCAGGCTTTTAAGTTCCATATTGTGTATATCAATGGTTCATCCAATTATTTCTCTGACTGGTTAAGTCGTGACAGTCAGTAGAAGATTTGTTGCCTTACGCGACTTCCACATGTTAGAACTTTTTCCTCGCCTATTCTTCTTATACTCCTTGACTATAAGTCTTGGTATGGGAGAGTGTGAGGGAAAAGTTCAATAGATAGGAGTAGCAAAATAGTAACAATAGTTTCATTACCGGCTACTAGTTAAGGTAGGGTAAGTCACGCTTCCGTTTTTCCCGCCTTTTCTCCCCCACCCCTAAAGTGATAGTTTGATTGCCGGCTGCTTGTTAACGTAGGGTCAGTCTAGCTCCGGCTATCCCTTCCCCTCCCTCTTCCCCACCCCCCCTCGAAAGGTGACGTGTGGGGCTCTGGTCAAACAGTAAATCACTCGACTCACAGCTCCCAACACTACTGTAAGTACATGCCTGCCTTGTATTCTAGTGGATTTATTGGTTAAAAAGCTTCACTTTTGATCAATAATAAACTTAGTCTTTTCAGCCTTGCTCTATGTTGACTGTTGTAATAATCACCACATCTTTTAAGTATCAGACTTACCATGGAGAGTGATTATTTAAGCAGTGGGTAACCTGTCTATCTTTTCAGCTTGGATGACAGTGAGGGTCACCTGTCAATCAACGAGCAGAAAAGGAGAAGGACTAACGTCCAGAGACGTCCCCATTTTGCATTTAAGTACCTGTGCACCTGTATGAAATTGCAGGACGTAACCCCACATCATTGCAGCGGTAAAGAACTTGCTTTCCTGTCATCGGGATACTACTCACTGGTATACTGTGAAGAACTAGCCAGTGCATGGTCACCAACACCTGCGACCCCCCCCCTATCATCAGCAACGGCTACGATTTCTACAACAGTGTCACCAACACCAGACACCCCAGTAGATATTAGCGTTGAGTTCAAATGTTATTTTATTCATTTAATTTTTCATTTTTCTTTCAAATAGGATATACCTTTCATGTTTTATTGTTTTATGTTTAATTTAATAAATAATAAAGTGTTTATCTTTGTGAATTATTATTTCTTTTTCTATTCATTAATTTTCCTGAGGAGGAGCCAGCCTGAGTAATACTGTCTGAAGTTGTTACAGGGCTGAGTAAGCCTTCACAGGTTTGTACGTATAATATATAACGGGGAGTATGGGAAGCGCCAACAGCCGACCTGCCTCTCTCTCCTCCCTATCTTCGACTGACCCACAAGTACCTACAGCGTGAGAGGTGTTTGAAATCCTGCTATGGTCAGCAGCAATATGAATAACAGTCAATGATTCACGCAGACGGTTGGTAGTGAGTCATCTACTGGTACACTGGTTACTGGTAACTGGTTACTAGGAACTGGTGCTACTAACAGACCATCGTGCCCCAAAAAAAAAGGGATTTTTGGGCCCAATAGACCTTTGTGAAAAAAAAACACAGTACATTGTGGGCTAAAGACCAACACGCCCCCAACACAGTACAAAAAGGGGGTTTTTCCCAAAAAGAGATCGTGCACAAACCGTGGGAATTTTGGGGCTAACAGACCCTCTGCACCCAAAACCCGTGTATTGTGGCTAAAAAGGGGGATCGTGCACCCAAAAAAGTTTTTACTGTGGGTCTAACGCCTCGTGGAAAAAAACCGTATATTTGGGGTCTAACCCGACCATCGTTCAAAACACAGTACATTTGGTTTTGGTCTTTAAAAACAATAAAACCAAATGGGGCACAACACAGTATTTGTGGTTTTAAGAGACCAACGTTTTCACAACACAGTTCATTGGGGCTTAAAAAAAAACCATCTTGGGACAACCCAAAAACAAATTTTTTGGGCTAACAAACCCCAAAAATTTCAAAACACGTACATTGGTGGTCCCTTAACCCATCGGCAAAAACGCGGGACATTGTGGCTAAAAAGACCTCTTTCAAAAAGTACATTTTTTTTTGGGCTTTAACCCGACCATCTTACACAAAAACAGTACAAAAAAGGGGCCAAGGGACCATTGTGCACACAAAGTTTCATTATGGGCTAACAACCAAACGTTAACAAAAACCCGGACATTGTGGTCTAAAAAGACCCCTCGGGGGCAAAAACACAGTACTTGTGGTCTAACGACCCTCTTGCACAACACAGTACAAATTTTGGTCTTTTTAACCATCTTGCACAAAACATTTCATTTGGTCTAAAAAAACCATCCGGGGCACAACACAGTACAATTGGTTTTCTAACAAAACCCTCCCTTCCACACACAGTACATAGTGGGCCCAAAGGGCCATCGTGGGGGGGAAAAAGCACAGTAAATTTGGTCTAAAAAACCATCGTGCACAACCAGTAAATTTTGGGGCTAACAGACCATTTATGCACAAAACAGTAAAAATTGTGGTCTAAAGCCATCTGCCAACCAGTACATTGTGGTTAACAGAAAACTTGCACAACACAGGAAACCCCCCCCCCCCACCCCTCATTGGGGGTCTAAACGACCATCGGGACCCAAAACAGGACATTGTGGGCTAACAGACCATCGGGCACCCAAAACCGAACATTGGGCTAACAGACCATTTGTGGGACAACACAGAAAATGGGTCTAAAAACCATCGTGCACAACACAGTTACATTGTTGGGCTAACGACCTTTTGGGACAACACAGTACCCTTGTGGGGCTAAACAGGGCCATCAAACACAACACAGTAATTGTGGGGGCCCAACAAACCATCGTGCACACACAGTCATAGTGGCCCAACAGACCCTTCGTGCACAACCCCAGTACATTTTGGCTAACAGGAAAACCCTCGTGCACAACACAGTAAAATTGTGGTTCAAACCCTCCGCACAACACATACTTGTTTTTAAAACCCTCGTGCACAACACAGTACCTTGTGGTCTAACAGAACCCTCTTGAAAAAACAGGCATTGTGGGCTAACGACCCTAAGCACAAAAATTTCATTGTGGGCTAACATCCAACCCTTGGCCAAAAAAAAGTACATTGTGGGGCCCCGACCCATCCCTGCACAAAACGTACATTGTGGTTTAACAAACCATCTTTCACAACAAAGAATTGTGGTCTAAAAAACCATCGTGAAAAACACAGTACATTTGGTTTTAACAAAAAAACTGCACAACCCCAGTTTCATTGTGGTTTTAAAAAAACCCGTGCAAAACCAGTACATTGTGGTCAAAACCCAACCCTGGCACAACCGGGAAAATTTTGGGGCTAAAGACCATCTTTCACAAACACAGCATTTTTTGGTCTAACAGGGCCTTTTCACAACACAGAAATTGGGTCCAAAAGGGCCCTTGTGCACAACAAAGTACATTTTGGTCTAAAGACCAAAGTTCAAACACGTACATTGTGGTCTAAAAAACCATCGGCACAACACAGTACATTGTGGGGGCTAAAAAGCCCTCGTCACAACACGTCTTTTTGGGGCTAACAGACCATCTTTACAACACAGAAAAAAAAAATGGTTTAACAAAAACCCCGGCACAACAAGTACATTGTGGTTTAAAAACCCTCGTGCACAACACAGTACATGGGGGCCCAAAAACCCTCTTTCAAAACCCCAGTCATTTTGGTCTTAAAAACCCCGTGCACAACACAGTACATTGTGGGGCTAACAACCAATCGGGACAACACAGTACATTGTGGTTCCCTTAAAAAATCGTGCACAAACGTACATTGTGGTCTAACAGACCACGTGCACAACACAGTACTTTGTGGTCTTCCCACGTGCACAACACAGAAATTGTGGTCTAACAGACCATCTCAAACACATACATGGGGTCTAACAACCTCGTGCACAACACGTACATTGTGGTCTAACGACCATCGTGCACAACACAGTAATTTAAATATAAATTTTACATTTTAAGTCTCCACTTTAAATTTTTTTTTTCCAGTGGTAAATCTTTCAAAAAAAGTTGTTTTGATTTATAATACAACGAAAAAAAATTGCTCGGGGTCTTAAGAAAAAATTATTATTTTCAATATATTTTTAAAGAAAGATGAACTACAGAGAAAGTTGACTGCAAAAACTATTGAAAACTTTTATTTTTTTTTTTATGAAAACAATAAGTTTTCCCAATGCATAAATAATTGCTGGTAATTACTAGTTTAAAGATATATTTTTTTTTATTCTTTTTTTAATGTAAAAATTAATAATTTTGTACCAAAAAAACCCTTTAAAAAAACTTCCCTAACCTTTTTATAACAAGCAAATTTAATTAACCCTAACCAACAAATATATTTTAAAAATTTTAAACATAATTTATTATAAACAAAATTAAATTTTTTTTTCGTTGGCTCAGAATGTTTTTACGAAATATTGGATACACGATTTTCGCTTGCCTAATTCGGGGGGCAGAGCATTGTTATTTAACCCAAAATAGCAAGTTTTACCTATTGGGGCACGACATATATGTAATTTAACTGGTTTTAAATTCTGTTTAAATGTTTTTATTAACATTTTGTGTTTAAATGGGGAGCATAGGTACACAAGTGCCACTTGTGTAACTTAAAATTAAAACACAAGTGCTCACTTTTTTATACTTACACATTGGGTCAAAATGCCATGTGTATACTTAAACCCCACAAAAACACAAACACACACCCCACACACACACAAAAACACCACAAACCCAACACACAACACACACAGACACGACACACACAAACCACACATACAAAACACAAACACACCCCACACAAAACACCCCACACCACACCACACACACACACACACACACACACACACCACACAAACCGCACACACACACCCCCCACATAAAACACAACACACACACACACACAACACCAAAACCACACACACACACCCACCCACAGTCAGTCAGCAGACGGGGGGTCACAAGGCCCGAGAACTTTAGGGGTTTTTTTAAGGCGTGCAACAACTGTAGAGTAATCAGGGGTATGACAACTCATGAACAATCCTACAGTGATAACCGGGTTTATTTTTAAAAAAATCGAGAGGAACCCTGAAATTTTTAAATATTTCAGTGTGAAACCTTTAGTGGCAGTGGGCTTCTGTTGCTACCAGATTAAAATAAAAAAATTTCAAGTGAGGGGGAAGGGGGGTTTTGGGTAAAAAAATTTTTCGGAGATTGGATAACAAGTAAAATGGGGGCCCATAAGGAGAATAAAAAAATTTTAATAAGCAAAAGTAAAAGGAAAAAATAAAAATAAACAAGGGAAGGGGGCAGTAGGCCCCTAAAAACATGACGTCCAACATTGTTGACATTATACTTAAAGTGTAACACCGAATTAAAGGTATTCCAATATAATAAAGGTTTCCAATTAAGTGAAGGTATTCTTCAAAAGGGAAATGGGGGAGCGTGAGCATGAGCTATACGGTTAAAAAAGATAAAGGGTGAAAAATTTCAAAATAGTGATAGAAGGCTACGCTCGCATCGGGGCAACTTGTCATCCATCACTGCCAGTTTAAGTACACTCACCGGGGGGGTTTTTTTGGGGGTTTGAACCCTCCCTTGCGGCATTGTTAATACTGGTCACTCACCCTGAACTATTACCAAATTAACGAAATACATAGATAAGGTGAAGATAGTGTGACGCGAGAGCACCCAGAAAGGGGGAAGCCTAGCGAGGGGAAGCCTATGGGGGTGAGCAAACACTCCTAAAAGCTCGAAAGCTAAATTTAAAACCCTAATTACTTTTGTTTTTAAAATAAGTGATAATGCTAAAAACACGTTGGTAGTTTTAAAATGGGTATACTCTGATTTTATTAGCAGTAGAATACTTAGAAGTGGGGGCACACATCACACGAGCACCCACCAAAAACACACACACACACAAACAAAACCCACACACACACACAACACACACACACAACACACACACACACATGCAACACACATAAACACACACCAGCCACACACATAAACACACACACACAAACCACCACACACACACACACACACACACACACACACACACACAAAAACACACACCCCACACAACACACACACCACCACACACACCCATTACGGTTTCACCCCTTCCTGTGAAGAATCCTCAACCCTTCCCCCCCCCCCCCGCCTCCCCCCCTCCTCTCTCCCTCTTTCTCCTCTCTCTTCTCTCTCTCCTCCCCCTCCCTCTCTTCCTCCCCCTCTTCCCTCCCTTTTCCCCTCTCTCTCTTCCTCTTTTCCCTCTTCTCTCTCTTCCTCCTCTTCCTCTCTCTCCCTCCCCCCCCTTTCCCCCCCTCCCCCCCCTCTCTTTCCTTTCTTTTCTCTCCCCTTTTCCCTATCCTCTCCCCCCTCCTCTTTTCCCCTTGTCACCCCCCCCTCTCTCCTCCTTTTCCCCCCCTTTTCCCCCCCCCTTCTACCCCCCCTTCTCTCTTTTTCCCCCTCTCTCTCACTCTCCCCCCCCTTTTTTTTCTTTTTCACTTTCCAATATAAAAAAAAAATGGTTGGGACTCGCGGAATCGGGGATAATGACTAGGTACGGTAGGGAGGAAGGGTGGAGGAGCATGGAAAAGGTAGAGCAAGAAGGGGAAAAAAATTAGGGAGCTTTCTAAAAAAAAGGAAAAAGAGCTCTCTGTAAAAGGGGAAAAAGAGGTTGGGAAGGAACGAAAAATTGGGAGGCACAAGTCGAAACTGCGTAGCCAGGTAAAGGCCCTAAATTTGAGGTAAACAGGCTGAAGCAAGTCTAGGGTGTGACCAGAGAAGACAGACCTACGAAGCTGAAGGCTGAACGGGAAGGAAAGATAGAAATATGCAAGGTCCTATCACCGCAAAGAAGGGCCGGGGGGTGGAAGGGAAGAGAGACGGTGAGATGGGGGGGGAGATAAGTCGAATGCTGAGCACAACCATGCTCCCAAGAGCCCTAAAAAAATCAAGGGAAAAAATGGCCACAACGACAAACCAAGTCACAGAGGGAGAGGCAAGGGGAGGGGGAAAGGGGAAAAAATCGTTTTTATCCAGGGGCTTGGGGAGAGAAGGAAAGGAACACCTGAAAGAGGGGGAAGAAAGAAAAAGATTGAGAAAACATCACGGGAAAAAGGGGGAGAAACATGGACGAGATTGTAAATTTTCAAGGGAAAAGGGGGGTCTTTAAGGGAGAAAAACCCACGATCAAGCTATTTTCAGGACAGAAACAGTGTGGAACAGGTCCCCAAAAAAAACACGGGTTTAGAAGCCGGAAGAGTACAAAATGTTCCCAGACAAAAAAACACAAAAAGGAAAGGAGGGAGGAAAAAAAAGGAAAAAAGGGGAAAAGGGGGGAAACCCCGCAGGGTCATCCAAACAAACAGAGCAGCAAGAGCAAGCACACACACAACTATCCCCAGAACCCCAAACTATCACACCATCCCCCCCACAATACAATCCATACCCACAGTTCCACCCCAAACCCCCAAACCCAAAAACCCACAGTATGCTACCAGGGCTCCCCCCCCCCACAGGCTCCCCAAAACCCCAGTGTTGGGAAAAAAAATGAAGGTATGGTACCAAACGCTGAAAGAAAACAAACAAATGGAGGGGTGGCAGAAAAGTCAAAGAGGGATCACCCGACATCATAGCAATCACAGAAACCAAACTTACGTATGATAACAATGCCATCTTCCCCCAAAGGGATCCAATCCTGAGAAAAACGAAGGAACAGGGGGGGGGGGAGGGTGGCTTGCTGATCAAACACCGAGGAATTTTTATGAGCTGGAGAGAGGAACAGCGGAGAAAAAGTGATTGCATAGCGGGAACGCTTCACTCGGAGGTCCCAAAAGGTGATAATTTCATGATGTATAACCCACCCCAGAAAAAGCAGGAGGCCAAGGCAAAAGTAGACGAGAGGAATAGAGCGATGGTTGACACCTGGTGCAGTGCCAGAAAGTCATAAGTAGGCAAAGCTCCTAATCATGGGGACTTTAACCACAAGGAATCGAATGGGAGAACTTTGGGCCACAGGGGGCCGATACTGGGGGGGCTAAGAGTGGAGGTGGTACTGGAAAACTTCTGTACCAACACCCTAAGGGACACTACAAGAGAGAGGAGAGGATGAACCACAAGACTGGACTTAGTATTCCCTTTGGGAGGCGAATTGAGGCATCACAAATTTAAAACCCCTTGGGGCCACGTCATGTGGTTTGAGCTTCGAAAAAAAGTAACTACAAGGGAGGGGAAAGCAGAAGGCCAGACAATGAAAACCAAACTAAAAGGGAAAGGGGACTACACAGGGAAAGAGGAACTTTCCTGAAGATTTTTGGGACGAGAACGGCAGGGGGAAAACCGTTAATGAGATATGAATCACAATTGCAAGGGGCTGAGGAAGGGTTTTTACCCAAGGGGAAAGGAATAATGAAAAACCAGGGTGAGCCCAGGTTCACTCAAAAATGCAAGGAGGCAAAAACCAAGGTGCTAGGGAATGGGAAAAAATTAGAAGGCAAGGACCCCCGGAGAATAAGGGGAGCAGTCGTAAGCCAAAACGAATAGCCAGAAAAAAAGGGAGGCCCAACTCAATATGAAAAACATGCAAGCAAAGCCCCAACGACCCCGAAGCGTTATCAGCACATCAGGAAGAAAACAACCGCAAAAAACCGGGTTTAAACAGGCTAAAGGAAGGAAAAAGGGAGACAAAAAAAAGACAGTGAAGTAGTGAGGAACTCAACAAGAATTTAAAAAAATGTTCCAGAGGAGAAGAAGGGCCCAAAAACGGAGAGGTGGGGTACACCCCCAGGGGCTGGACCAGTACACAAACCCAGGAAAAAGTGAAAGGTTCTGAGTGGCTAGATACCCAAAGGCAATGGGGCCAGATAACATCTCTCCCTGGGTCCTGAGAGGGGAGCAGAGGGGCTATGTGTACCCCTAACAACAATTTCAAAACATCAAACGAAACAGGGATTGCCCCGGGGATGGAAGACAGCAAATTTGGGGACTAACTTTAAAAAAGGGGACGAATGAAACACTAAAATACAGACCAGTGTCACTGACATGTATTGCAGCAAAATCATGGGAAAAAATTGTCAGAAAGAATGGTGGAACATCTAAAAGAATTTCTACACCGCAAACAACGGGTTTCAGAGCGGAAAATCCTGTGTCACAAACCACTGGGGTTCTTCATGGTGACAGCGTAAGAAAGAGGGGGGAGGGGGGGGGGGGATTGCATTTTCTTAGCTGCAAGAAGGCGTTTGAAACAGTACCACACAAGGATTATGCAAAAATGGAGGGCCCAAACAGGAATAACAGGGAAAACACTCAAGGATCAGGGAAAAAATTGTCGGAACAGCAGCGAGTAATGGTACGAGGCGAGGGGTCAGAGGGGCACCTGGACCAGGGGGTCCCACAGGGGCATCCTGGACCAGTTTCTGTTTCTGGTATTTGTGAACAACTGACGGAAGGAATAAACTCCGAGGTGTCCCCGTTTTTCAGATCGTGAAGTTTATGAGAAGAGTTCAATCGATCGAAGACCAGGCAGAAAAACAAAGGGGCTGGGCAGCTGCAGACCGGGCCAGCAATGGGTCCTGGGGTTCAATCCCCCCAAGTCAAATCATGAGGGTTGGGAAGGGGAAAAAAAGACGCAGATGGAGTAAGTTAGGGGGGCAAGACACAAACATCACCCAAGGAAAAAAAACTTGGGGGGAGTAAACACCCGGACATCTCCTGAAGCGCACTCAAACCCAAAAACTGCTGCACAATGGCGCCTAGCAAACCCAGAACAGCATTTCCCACATCTTAATAAAGGGAACGTTCAGGGCCCCAACCCGTGTACGTTAGGCCCTATTGGGTTGCCCCACCATTTTTAACCAAAGCCCAACTTGTAAAAACTAAAAAGTCAAATTTGCAACAAGATATCCCCCAGCAGATTTTTCCTAATTGAGGGGTTAAGGGAAATCAAACCGACGCCTGGGGGGAAGGAAATGGGGGGCTGTAACATTTAAAAATACGAGGGAAAATTCAAGGTGGACGGAAAGGGTTGGATGGAAAGTAACAAGGGGACACTTGGAAATTTAAGAACAGAGAACAAAGGTTTAAAAGATTTCCAGCCAAAGGTAAGTCGAAAGGGGGGGGTTTGGGAACATGAGTGGAGAGGATATACAAAACTTTAAAAACAGAGGTACAAATTAAAAATCAGGTTCAGGGGGATGAACCTAAGGACCGTGAAGAGGCGGGGCAGGGGGTTGGTACCCCCCAACCCAATAAGGTGGTACAATAGTGTAACTCAACACAACAAACCAAAACCAACACCACCCAACACCACCCCCAAACCCAAACACAACACACACCCACACACCCCCACCCCCAAAAAAAAAACACACACACACACACACCCACACAACACACACACACACACACACACAAAAAACCCCCCAAACACAACACACACAAACACACAAACCCCACAACACACACCAAACACACACACACACACACACAACACAAACAACAAAACACAACACAAACCACACACACACACAAACACACCACACACACCACCCCCACCAAAAAAAACACACAAAAAAAACCAACACAACACACACACAAAACCCTTTTTTTGCATTTCCCCCACTTTCCAAAAACCCGTTTTTTAAAAAAAAAAAACTCATTAACACAACATCACAACAAACCCAAAAATGCATATACCACCTTCATTTCTCTAAAATCCCCTTCCAAATTTAACAAAAAAACCACCCTCCATCCCCTGCACCCACACAAGAATCCACAAAGCCCCTACTCCCCAACTCACCAAGTACAAAAACCCCAAACCCACTACAATACCCAATACAACCCCAAAAGAAACCTCTGCCCGTTCCCCAATACCCCTAATTTATTACTCAGAACTAAAAAAGGTACTACTGCCCGGTGTATTTTGCTGGAGTTCA
>NW_026467423.1:0-13373 GCF_026875155.1 Cherax quadricarinatus
CACCCCACCACCCCCAAACCCCCCCCACCACCACCTCCCCCAGCTTCATCAGGTAATACAATACACCTTCATGCGTTCAGCAAGCCACTAACCAGTTTAAAAATAGACAACCCAAACAATTTTTTCATGAATGAGCCTCAAAACCCTGCCAATGTAGGCCAGATTTATGACATAACCCTAACTCCACTAGACTTTGAGAAAGCCATCGAAAACATGCCCATGCACTCAGCCCCAGGCCCAGTCTCGTGGAACTCTGTGTTCATTATGAACTGCAAGAAACCCCTCTCACGGGCCCTAAGTATGGTATAGAGAAGGAGCTTAGACACAGGCGAGATTCCAGTCACTAAAAACAACAGATATTACCCCACTCCATAAAGGTTGCAGCAAAGCAGTAGCTAAGAACTATAGACCAACAGTTTTAACGTCCCACATCATAAAAATCTTTGAAAGAGTTCTAAGAAGCAGGGTAGCAAACCACCTGGACTCCCAAAAATTACACAACCCAGGGCAACATGGTTTCAGAGCAGGTCGCTCCTGCCTTTCGCAACTGCTTGACCACTATGATATGGTCCTAGATGCACTGGAAAACAAACAGAATGCGGATGTAGTATACACAGACTTTGCAAAAGCCTTTGACAAGTGCGACCATGGTGTAATAGCACACAAAATGCGTGCTAAAGGGATAACCGGCAAAGTAGGCAGATGGATCTTCAACTTTCTAACCAATCGCACACAAAGAGTAGTGGTAAACAGAGTTAAATCAGATGCTGCCATAGTGAAGAGCTCTGTCCCACAAGGCACAGTACTCGCACCTATCCTGTTCCTTATTCTCATATCAGACATAGACAGAGATGTAAACCACAGCACTATATCATCCTTTGCAGACGATACTAGGATCTGCACGAAAGTGTCATCCATTGAGGACACGACAAATCTCCAAGAAGATATAAACCAAGTTTTCCAATGGACAACAGAGAACAATATGATGTTCAATGAAGACAAATTCCAACTACTCCGTTATGGAAAACTGGAGGAAATAATAACTAGGACTGAGTATACTACAAACTCAAATCACACAATAGAGCGGAAAAGTAATGTGAAGGACCTGGGTGTGGTAATGTCCGAAGACCTCACCTTCAAGGACCACAACAATGCCACTATCACATCTGCTAGGAAACTGATAGGATGGATGATGAGAACCTTCAAGACAACAGATGCTAAGCCAATGATAATCCTTTTTAAATCACTTGTTCTCTCTAGGCTGGAATATTACTGTACATTAACATCTCCATTCAAGGCAGGTGAAATTGCAGAACTAGAGAATGTACAGAGAACCTTTACTGCACGTATAAGTTCCATCAAACACCTTAACTACTGGGAGCGCCTGGAAGCACTTGACTTGTACTCACTAGAACGCAGGCGAGAGAGATATATCATAATCTACACCTGGAAGATTCTGGAGGGACTGGTCCCTAATATGCACATAGCAATCACTCCATACGAAAGCAAAAGACTTGGCAGGCGATGCAACATACCCCCAGTGAAAAGTAGGGACGTCACTGGTACACTAAGAGAGAACACAATAAGTGTCCGGGGCCCAAGACTGTTCAACAGCCTCCCACCAGCAATAAGGGGCATTACGGGAAGACCCCTGGTTGTCTTCAAGAGGGAGCTGGATAGATACCTAAAGACGGTGCCTAATCGGCCGGGCTGTGGTTCGTACGTTGGATTGCGTGCGGCCAGCTGTAACAGCCAAGTTGATCAGGCCCTGATCCACTGAGAAGCCTGGTCGTGGACCGGGCCGCGGGGGCGTTGATCCCCGGAATGCCCTCCAGGTAGCTTCCAGGCACTTCAAGTCTCCTCAATTTACACTACACTAACTTCTCGACAATACATAAAATTTACACTTTTCTGGACCTAAGACTCAGTAGACCTAGTTAGGCCAAACACTGTGTAGTTGTGTTGCATCTGTTGTGTCGTCTATGTTGCATGCATGTTGATTATGGTTGTGCAGGTTCTGCTTTTCAATAAATTTGTAATTTTATGTTTCATCACACTTTCAAAGATTTTTTCTGATGTGTGATGCTAGGACTACTGGGCTACTGGTCATCTGGGCTACTGGTCATCTGGGCTACTGGTCATCTGGGCTACTGGTCGTCTGGGCTACTGGTCATCTGTGCTACTGGTCATCTGGGCTACTGGTCATCTGCTCTACTGGTCATCTGGGCTACTGGTCATCTGGGCTACTGGTCTGTAACTGTTTTCCAGAGACCTGATACCTTCCTTCAGTTCTTCACCTGGGTTGTGGTTCGTATGTTGGACTACGTGTTGCCAGCAGTAACAGCCGTGAGGTCTGGTCAAGGATTGGGCCGCGGGGGCGTTGACCCCCCAGAACACTCTTCAGGTAGACTCCAGGTAGACTCCAGGTAGGTAGAATTCTTCAGACAGAGAATCTATGCTGCTCTCTGTAAGACCTCTGGGATTTCACCTTGATCTAAGTTCTTTCTCCAGTGAATACTGAGTGCTTCTGCAAGTACAAATTTACAGCTCTTTATGAATAAACAAAGTTCCATTAATCAGGCCCAGGAGCTGCATATGTGGGGATGTTTTCTGTGCCCTTTTCGAATTTCTTGGAGCTTTGCTGACGTCAGATATGTAACCTGCAGAGTAGGCACAAGAAACTCTCTGGATCCTACCTGGAGTCTTACTGGAGTCGGAGTCTACCTGGAGGGTGTTCCGGGGGTCAACGCCCCCGCGGCCCCGTCCTTAACCAGGCCTGGTGGTGGATAAGGGCCTGATCAACTAGGCTTTTACTGCTGTCCGGGCCTGGGTCAGAGTGCATGGTCATATTGTCAATGACTTTTTCGAAGTCCAATGGTGTATGGGTGAAATTCCACAGTCACTTAAAACAACGGATATAGCCCCACTCCATAAAGGTGGCAGCAAAGCATTAGCTAAGAACTATAGACCAATAGCTCTAACGTCCCACATCATAAAAATCTATGAAAGCGTGCTAAGAAGCAGGATTGCAAATCACCTGGATTCCCAAAATCTGCACAATCCAGGGCAACATGGGTTCAGGGCAGGTCGCTCCTGCCTCTCACAACTACTGGATCACTATGATATTGCCTTGGATGCACTGGAAGAAAATCAGAATGCAGGTGTAATATACACAGACTTTGCAAAAGCGTTTGACAAATCCGATCATGGCGTAATAGCCCATAAAATACGTGCTAAAGGAATAACTGGGAAAGTGGGGAGATGGATCTTCAACTTCCTAACAAATCGAACACAAAGAGTAGTGGTCAACAGAGTTAAATCGGAGGCTGCCATAGTGAAGAGCTCTGTTCCACAAGGCACAGTACTCGCCCCCATCATATTCCTCATCCTCATATCAGACATAGACAGAGATATACATCACAGCACCGAATCATCCTTTGCGGATGATACCAGGATCTGCATGAGGCTGTCATCTGCTGAGGACGCGGTTAACCTCCAAGAAGATATAAACAAAGTTTTCCAGTGGGCAACGGTAAACAATATGATGTGTCAAAAAGGGACAAATTCCAACTACTCCGTTATGGAAAACTGGATGAGATAATAACTAGAACAGAGTATACTACAGACTCTGGCCATACAATAGAGCGGAAAAATAATGTAAGGGACCTGGGAGTAGTAATGTCTGAGGATCTCACTTTCAAGGATCACAACAGTGCCACGATCACAAGTGCAAAGAAAATGATAGGATGGATAATGAGAACGTTCAAAACGAGAGATGCCAAGCCAATGATGATCCTTTTCAAATCACTTGTTCTTTCTAGGCTGGAATACTGCTGTACATTAACATCTCCATTCAAAGCAGGTGAAATCGCAGATCTAGAGAGTGTACAGAGATCCTTTATAAGTTCTGTTAAGCACCTTAACTACTGGGAACGCTTGGAAGCACTTGACTTGTTTTTGGAAGGAATGGAAATCACTCCCTACGAAAGTAAAAGACTGGGCAGGATGTGCAAAATACCCCCAATTTAAAGTAGGGGCGCCATTGGTACACTAAGAGAAAACAACATAAGTGTCTGGGGCCCAAGACTGTTCAACAGCCTCCCATCAAGCATTAGGGGAATTGCCAATAAACCCCTGGCTGCCTTCAAGAGAGAGCTGGACAGATACCTAAAGTCAGTGCCGGATCAGCCGGGCTGTGGCTCGTACGTTGGACTGCATGCGACCAGCAGTAACAGCCTGGTTGATCAGGCTCTGATCCACCAGGAGGCCTTGTCATGGACCGGGCCGCGGGGGCGTTAATCCTCGGAATAACCTCCAGGTAAACTTCAGACAATGTCAGACATGTTGGAGATATTGACATGAAGAATTAATTCAGATTATAGAGCTTCAGTCTGATTAACGGCTCACTGAACACATATTGAGACTTCAGTACTTCTCTCATTTCATTGATGTCACCAGAGTAAGTTCCAGCTCATTTTTTCGCCCTTAATTTGGCTCTGTGATTCTTCACCTTCATCTGTAAAAGGAGCGCCTCTCTCTTTCTAGTTTACATCTCTTTTTTTTTTTTCCGTAGTGAAATGTATCGGGGTTGTACACTTCGTACTATGCTGAGTGTTGTTTTATTTTTGTCTTTATCAGTAGTCTCTTGTTGTAGATTACTTTCACTCCAGGTCCATACACTCCCTCCCTCCCTCCCTCACTCCCTCACCTCCCTCCCTCCCACCTCCCTCACACCCTCCCATCCCTCCTCCCACCCTCCAACCCTCCCTACGCTAACAACCACTCCCTCCCTCCCACCCTCTCTCACCACATCCCACTCCAAATACCTACAACCCTCCTCTACACTCCTCCACACCCTCCACACCCTCCCTCCCTACAACCCTCCCTCCCTCCCACCCTCCACCCTCCCACCCTCCCCTCCCTCCACCCATCCTCCTCCCACCCTCCCACCCTCCCACCCTCCCCTCCCCCACCCACCCCTCCCCCCTCCCACCCTCCCACCCCTCCCTCCCTTCCCACCCTCCCTCCCTCCCACCCTCCCTCCCTCCCTTCCCCCCCACTCCTCCCTCCCTCCCTCCCACCCTCCCTCCCTACAACCCTTCCCACCCTCCCTCCCTCCCACCCTCCCACCCTCCCCACCCTCCCACCCTCCCACCCTCCTCCCTCCCCCCTCCCACCCTCCCACCCTCCCACCCTCCCTCCCTCCACCCTCCCACCCTCCCACCTCCCTCCCCTCCCACCCTCCCACCCTCCATCCCCCCGCCCTCTAGTGGCCTCCAAGTAAACACTAGAATACCGAATTTAAGTGGAGGGAGCCATAAAGACCTTCATAAAACCTCACGTTTCAACCAGACTGGCTCATCCAATAGGCCTAACCCTCCCCCCCCATACCCCCCCTTCAATACCCGCCCCTCAAACACCCTCTCGCAAATACCCTCCCTTCCCATACTCTCCCCTACGATGCCCCCCACCCATACCCTACCGTAGGACCCATTCCATACTAACACCTAACATAATGCCTTCTATATTTCCCTTCTCTTCCCCCTCCCTCCTTCACCTCCCTTTCCACCATTCCCTTCCCTCCTTCCCCTATATCCTGTTTCTTCTCCCTCCTTCTTCACTTAACTTCCCATCTGGAAATGTCATTAAAATATTGAAGGCTGTATATATATATATATATATATTATATAATATATATATATATATATATATATATATATATATATATATATATAAATATATATATATATATATATATATATATTATAAAATATATATATACAGCATGGTAATGCGCATAGCACGTGTAGTGTATAGCGGCGTGTTCGTTTATAGTGGGGGCTGTGCACAGAGCATAGTGGCGTATAGTAACAGGTAAACAGAGCATTGTGGTTACCTGGAGGTTACCTGGAGGTTATTCCGGGGATCAACGCCCCCGCGGCCCGGTCCATGACCAGGCCTCCCGATGGATCAGGGCCTGATCAACTAGGCTGTTACTGCTGGCCGCACGCAGTCCGACGTACGAGCCACAGCCCGGCTGATCCGGCACTGACTTTAGGTATCTGTCCAGCTTGTATAGTGACTTATTCTGGGAGGGAGTGAGTGCCCTACTCCGCCTTATCACACATCTTCCACTCCTCCCGTTCCTCCACCGCCCACCACAAGGACAGGAGACCCCTCTCCTCCCCCTACCACTACCATGAACTACATGCGGTATGTGCCATGCGCCATTTTCCCTTCAGTCTGGGCTTACCACACAGTTTGAGGTATGGCAGATGATGAAGCCAGCCAGCAATAAAGCCAGGGAAACAGTGCACCCAACAATGAAAGAAGAGGCACATGTCAGGTGTGCGGAGAGTTTCGAGCACGCAACAGGGATGGTCGCATTCGTGCACACAAATGGGTGTCAGGATCACATATGCCCCCAGCAGAGAGCAGCCCACAGCCTCCACAGGCAGATGACAATTCCCATGGCAACCTCCTCACTTGCGATAACCTTCTGTTGGCATTCAAATCCACAGTACCCTATCCCACATCCCTAAAGCGGCTCGCCCATATGCAGCAGGGAAATTCGCAGACCTTCTTAAGCAGGTGAATGGAGGTTCCACCAACTTAGAAGCTCGAAGCACCATCCAAGCATGGTGCAACCTGCTCCTGTTCGGCAATGTCTGTCTTGCAGTTCCTGAGAGACGAGGCAAATGCTAACCACGTCAGTTACCCAAGGCAGTGCGCAACTACCCAAGAACGGATAATTGCGTCCCTCTGCCCCATCATCGCTGGAATCACAAAGGTAGACGCAAGAAAAGTCCCACTGAAAACGAGAAAATTTGCGCACAGGTTAGCAAAAAAATTGAAGAAGGTAACACAGTGGGAGCAATCCGAATAATTACAAGTGACGACACTTAGCCCCAAAGATGAGACCACAGCCCAAGCACTAAAAAACAAGCATCCAACCAGGGACACCATAGCCATCAACAACAACCCTGAGGAAGACCCCATCACTGAACAATTAATTTTGCCTGAATCGGAAGTCTATAAGGCGATTGTGTCATTTCCTGCAGGACCTGCAGGAGGTTACACGGGAATTCGACCTCAACACCTCAAGGAGATGGTAAATCCAGTACTCGGTGCATCTGTATCACTTCTTCTCACCCAGTTAACAACTTTCGTCAACAACTGCCTGGCTGGGCGAATTCCAGAAGAAATTAAACCTTTCTTTTTTGGAGCCTCACTGTGTGCGTTGAAGAAGGATGGGGGAATCAGACCTATTGCGGTTGGAAACACTTCGCCGTCTCGTTGCCAAAGCAGCAGTGAGAAACATTCGCCTAGAAGCTGCCAGTTTACTCCAGCCACACCAACTGGGCTTTGGGGTCCCTCAAGGAAGTGAAGCTGCAGCTCATGCAGCAAGGGCCTACATCAAGGACCTACCAGAAGACAAGGCCATAGTCAAACTTGATTTTAGAAATGCCTTTAATATGGTAAAGAAAGATGCTGTCTTGCCAGCTGTTCGGGATCGCTTCCCCAGTCTTTTTCCCTTCATTTCAGCCGGCTACAGCAAACCCTCAATTCTTTTGTTTGAGAACATGAAATTCTCTCATCAGAAGGTGTTCACAGGGTGACTCACTAGCTCCACTTCTCTTCTGCTTGGCAGTAAGAGAACTAATTTCCAGCCTACGCAGCGAGCTAACATCTGGTACCTGGATGATGGCACTCTGGGAGGTACTGAAGAGTCCCTGGTAGGGGACCTACAAACTGGTGAAAACACAGGGATAAGACTTGGGACTCGTCCTCAATCCTCCAAGTATGAAATCATCACAGCGAACCAGGAATTAATCAATGCTGTGCGAAGAATCTCCCAGAAGTCTCTACTACCACTCCGTCCAACAGTACCCTCTTGGGAGCACCGCTGGGTCACCAGGCCATCGACACAGTTTCCCCAAGGGACAATTGATGACCTGATGAGAATGAAGGAGAGAATAAGCAATCTTGATGCCCATGATGCTCTGTATCTCCTCACAAGGTGCCTTAAATATTCCAAGACTCACTTCCTGAGGTGTGCACCCCCTTTTGACAACCCAACACTCGACGAATATGACGCACACCTGAGGTCAACCCTTAAGAACGCACTGGGAAATTGTCACTAGAGGATCAGCAATGGGATCAGGCAAACCCCCCCAGAATGACTGGGAGGTATAGGGGTGCGCAAAGCAACGCATGTTGCTTTACCTGCTTTTCTGTCTTCGTGTTTGGCTCCGTGCATTAGTCAAGAAGATTGTTCCCGAACGCTTGAGAGAATGGTAGGAGCTCAAGACCCCAGGTTTACTGAAGCAGCGATTCGGTGGGACACCTTACAGATTCCTCCAGTAGACCAGCTCCTCCCAAAGAACACAAACAGTCCCACTGGGGCAAACCGATCATGGAAAAAATCGCCAACACAATGCTCTCCAACGCCTCAGGAAAGGACAAAAATTCGTCTCCTGGCAGTGAAGGCACCACACTCAGGAGATTCCTGTTAGCTGTTCCCAAATTTCCCCCTTGGGCACTCGACTAGACCCACAGGCCATTTTGGATTGATGTTTCTCTTCACCTAGCCACCCCCATCCTCACCGAACATAGTGTATTTGCGGCAGGGGGACAGCTGATCAATTCGGACTTCATGTCTCGTGTGTAACATAGCAGAAGGGGAAATATGCCAGGCATGAGGAGGTCAATGACATCATAAAGAGAAGCCTCGCCCCAGCCCCTTGTCCAGCTCAACGGAACCCCAAGTGCAGAGGTCTGACAGAAGTCAAATGCGTTCTGATGGAGCCCTATGCAAACCCTTTGGGAAAGGGTGGAAAGCAGATTGCCTGGGACTACACATGTGCGCCACATTGGCCAGACACCTACTTGCCATACTCCGTGTGGGGGGGGTGGAGCTGCCAGCCACAGGGAAAACCCAGAAGATCCGCAAATATGAAGACCTTCCCCTTACTATAACTTCATCCCAATGGGGCGGAGACCCTTGGGCATGGGGCAAGTGTGCTCTAAAGTTTCCCAATAGGGCTGGGTGAAAAGCTCATCATAGAAAACCAAGGACCACAGGGCGAACCCGCTTCCCCTTTCAGAGACTCGTGTTGCGATGCAGAGAGGAAATGCCTGCAGCATTCTGGGCACGCGGCCCACTGCAGGGGAGCTGGGACGAAGTATTCGAAGATGTAGCTCTGAGTTACCTATGTTGTTTTACTTTCCATTGTATTTTTGTGAATGTTTTGTCAATGTAGTTGTCTTTAAATAAAACATATATAAAATATAGGGGGTGGTGGGAGAAAATTCTCAAACAGCTTCAGGAGAACCTTGAGTGTTCCCTGAAGCAAGTTTATTCTTTTCTCTGAGGATGAGGGTCCTAGGACAGTTCTAGAGGTGGTACTTCCTATATATTATATATATAATATATTATTATATATATATATATTTATTATAATATATTTTTATATATATTATTTTTATATATATATATATATATATATATTATATATTATATATATATATATATTATATAATAAAAATATATATGCGCTTGTGTGTGCACAGAGAATACTCATGGAAGACAAGAAGTAGAAGTTAGAGGTTATCAGTCCCTCATCCTTCATGGATCTGTTATAGAATTGATCAAAGACTGCGTAGTTTTCATGTGTCTGTTTTTGCTTTCTCCCATTTCCTTTAGGTTGCATTTGTTGTCTACGTTCAGTTCTATTATCCATCTGTCGCTTCATTTCTTCAACATATCCAAGACTTGGCCAAGACACCCAAAACGCTTGAGGAATACCGTGTATCTTGTAGAAATTTAACTTGATGTATAGCATAAAGGACTACAACATAAAAAAAATATCTTTTCGATTGTTTGCCATAAAATAGTAGACTGTCCTAGATGCAAGGAGAGATTTTATTCCCAGGTTAGCCTCCGCCACAGTGGATCCGTCCACGGAAGGCTCGCTTCAATATTGCACTTAGGCCTTCCTGGGCCTGAATAAATGTCAGCTGTAAAACCTGTCTAGGCCTCAACGTCAAACCACAGACCACTTTGTAGGTCTCAACAGCAGACCACTTGTCAGGTCCCTCTCTTTCCTGATTAAGACCACGGCATTATGTGGCAGCTAGAAGCCATTAAAGTTGACTTAGGCCTAATCAGTGCTAGTCAACCGTGAATTTTTATGGTGCAGAGAGAGAGAGAGAGAGAGAGAGAGAGAGAGAGAGAGAGAGAGAGAGAGAGAGAGAGAGAGAGAGAGAGAGGGAGGGAGGGAGGGAGACAGACAGACAGACAGATAGACAGACAGACAGACAGACAAACAGACAGACAAACAAACAAACAAACAGACAGACAAACAAACAAACAAACAAACAGACAGACAGACAGACAGACAGACAGAGGAAGGCTTGACAATCTGCCCCATAGTTTAATGATTTTCTTGAACAAGCTTTAACTCTGGAAATCTATTTGAATAGTCAAAACAGAACCAAAGAATACCGGAAAGGAAACACGGCCCACAGTACAGATGTTGGAGAGGAGTCTCCTCCTTCTTCCTCTACTGGGGAAAGTAGATGGAATCCAGGACGGGGTGGCCCTGGCTTGGATACTGAGGATTATAGTGCAGTCCCAGAACCTGCAGAAATTGACAACACACCTCCCAACAATTCTCAACCAAAGGTGAATTTGTGCAAATATTATGCTTGGGGCATCTGTAAGCATGGAATAACAGGGGGAAAAATGGGACATGCAACTTTGACCATCCCAAAAAATGTAGCGACCTCCTGTCTAAAGGAGTGTGTCGTTCTTCTTCCTGTACTTTCTTTCACCCAAAAATGTGCCACTCCTCGGTCCTCCAGAAGCAGTGTTACGACATCGAGTGCCCTGCATACCATCTAAAAGGGACCAGGAGGCACAGACCCCACAAGACAAACAATAGTAGCTACGACAACCCAACTCCAGGTATTTTTTAGTGGCAGGAAACGAAAAAAGAAAATGGAAGGGAAAATAACAAAAATAGTCCACCACCTTGGAGCCTTTTTGGACTGGAGGCGCAGCCAGTGGGCCAACCCATGGCCTCCAGAATTACAACTACTGATGCCAATAACAAAATCCCCCCAACAAACACAGAATACAACCTTGTTCATATTTGCAAATATACGGGGCCTTAAGCCATCCACCAACAACAAAATACCTTTTATCAGTGGACTCTAGAGGAGTCTAATGCAATGTTTGCAGCCTTCACAAGACTCACACAAAAGATCACTTTGACAGTGAAATATGGATAGAAAAAAACAGGCAAAAAAGGGGGGTTTGGCCTGTATGTCAAAGAGTCCCTTATCTGCACGGAGTTGCTGAACACCACAAATGAGGTAGTTGAAGTTCTATCAATAAAGATCGAGAACCAAAAACCCTAGTCATTGTGGTTGTATACAAGCCACCAGATGCAACCTCACAACAGTCAAGGAACAGCTACTGAAAATTGATTACTGTTTGGAAAACCTCCAGCTCCATCCCCAAACATCTTACTGCTTGGTGATTTCAACCAAAGGGCATACCAAAATGGAAAAATGTAGCAATAATGTTATAGCTGAAACAATCCCCGGAGGTAAGCGCAGATGAAAGGTCACACACACATGAGCTACTAATCTCTGCGAAAAACACACCTTAAGCCAGCAGATAGTGGAGCCAACAAGACTAGAAAATACACTTGACCTTATCTTCCCCAAATAATGAGGACCTGATAAGAGACATAAGAATATCAAAACAACTAATTCCGATTACAACCTAATCGAAGTCCAACGTACATGCAAGGGGTACTGATTCAGCAGAATGCATGTACCTGTGAAGGTGTCTTCACAAAATAACAACTTCAAAAAACAAGAACATCAACTGGGACCAGGTAAACCATGTCCTAAACGAAACATGTTGGGAAGATGTTTTTAAATTTACAGGATCCAAACCAGTGCCTTGAAAGGATCAACTTCCGGTAGCCGAAGCATGTTCTAGGCATATTCCCTAAGAAAGAAGAAAGAGCAGGAGTAAACTGGAGAGAGAAAGATGCTCCCTCTACAGAAGAAAGACGAAGAGTCACTGAGCTCCCCAGGGGTGCTAGAATATCTGATACCACGAAAGGAGGCGCTGACCAGGGAAGTGGGAAACTATCGAACTTAAGCTAAATGACTCTTACAGGAACCAGGAGAGGGAGAGGAGCTTAAAGCTATTAGTGAAATTGAAAGAAATTCAAAATATTTCTTTTCAATGCCAAAAAAAAGGCAAAAACCACATCTAGTATCGGGCCCTTACTCAACAGGATGGGACTTACACAGATGACAACAAGGAAATGAGTGAAATATTGAAAAACCCAGTACGACTCTGTGTTTAGTGAACCACTAATCGGTCTGAGGATCGACGACCCAAATGATTTTTTCATGAAAGAGCCTCAAAACTCCATAAATGTATGCCAGATTTCCGACTTACCCTAACTCCGATAGATTTCGAAAAAGCCATTGACAACATGCCCCATGCACTCAGCCCCGGGCCCAGACTCATGGAACTCTGTTTTCATTAAGAACTGCAAGAAACCCTCTCGCGTGCCCTAAGTACACTATGAGGAAGAGCTTGGACATGGGTGAAAATTCCACAGTCACTTAAAACAAAGAATATAGCCCCACTTCATAAAGGTGGCAGCAAAGCATTAGCTAAGAACTATAGACCAATAGCTCTGGCGTCCCACATCATAAAAAATCTTTGAAAGAGTGCTAAAAGCAGGATTGCAAATTACGTGGATTTCCCAAAAACTGCACAATCCAGGGCAACGTGGGTTCAGGGGAGGTCGCTCCTCCTGGTCAATCCTACTGGATCACTATGACATGGCCTTGGATGCACTGGGAAAAAAATCAGAATGCAGATGTAATATACACAGACTTTGCAAAAGCATTTGACAAATGCGATCATGGCGTAATAGCCCATAAAATAGTGCTAAAGGAATAACTGGGAAAGTGGGGAGATGGATCTTCAACTTCCTAACAAATCGAACACAAAGAGTAGTGGTCAACAGAGTTAAATCGGAGGCTGCCATAGTGATAGCTCTGTTCCACAAGGCACAGGGACTCGCCCCCATCTTATTCCTTATCCTCATATCAGACATAAACAGAGAAAATACACCAGCACCGTATCATCCTTTGCGGATGATACTAGAATCTGCATTGAGGGGTCATCTGCTGAGGGCGCGGTTAACCCCAAGAAGATATAAACAAAGTTTTCCATTTGGGGAACGGTAAAAATATGATGTTCAATGAGGACAAATTCCAACTACTCCGTTATGGAAAACTGGAGGAATAATAACTAAACAAGTATAAAAACT
>NW_026467424.1:0-12938 GCF_026875155.1 Cherax quadricarinatus
CTTTGGTTGGCATAAGGGGTTTGGGTTGCGCCCTTTGGAATCAACTGGATAATGGGGGATGGGTGATGGTCTGCAAGAACATCCACAGACTTGTTGGAGGGGAAAGAGTTCGGCCCGGAGGGGTTTGTTATTAAAGATTAGCCCGGGAATTCTCCCCGCCCGGCCTTTTTCCATTTTGGGGGGGCCCGGGCCCTTTTTTCCCTCTTTAGGGGGTGCTGAGACCTAAATCTCCCCCTGGGAGGGGGCACAACACCTCCTCACTTTGGGACCAAGTCCCCCGGCCCCAGCCCAAGCTGGGCCCTCTGGTCTGCCCCCCCCATCCCCCCCCCCAAGGGGGCTAATGGGGAAGACTCTTAGAGCTAAAGGCTGGGGCTCAGGCACCTACCCTCCCTAGAAGGTTAGGCATGGTGTCGATTCGGCCTGGAGGATGGTGCAATGGTTGGGGGCGCCAACCTCTGTCAGATTGCTGTGGAACATCCCCGCGCTTGAATTTTCGAATTTATTATTTTATTAAATATTCCGGTATTCCCGGCCCGGGCCCTTTTTCCCAAATGGTGGCCCGGCATTGGTCCTCTTTTTGGGAGTGTCTGAGCTAAGTCTCCCTGGGGGGAGGCCAAGTACCTCCCTCTTTGGGACCAAAAGCCCCAGGCCTCCACACTAGGCCTCTCGGTCTGCCATCCCCGCCCCAAAGAGCAAATGGGAATGACAGTCTTATGAGTAAAAGTCGGGCTCCAGGCACCCACCCTCCCTAGAAGGGTTTGCAGGGTGTCGATGAAATTTTCGATTATTATTATTTTAAATATTTCCCGGTATTCTCCCGGCCGGCCTTTTAATGGTGGGGCCCCTTTGGCCCCTTTTAGGGAGTGTCCGGGGGCTCAAAGTCCCCCATGGGGGGGAGGGACAAGTACCTCCTCCCGGGGCCAATGCCCAAGGGCCCAGCCACAAGTAGGGCCCCTCGGTCTGCCCTCCCCCCCGCCCCAAGGGGGGGTAATGGGAATGAATTCTTTTGAGCTAAAGGGTCGGGGTCAGGGACCTACCCTCCCTAGAAGGGTTAGGGCATGGTTCGATCCAAAAATTTTCGTTATTTTATTTAAAAAAATTTGCCCTATTCCCCGGGCCCGGGGTTTTCCCCGTGGGTGGCCGGGCCTTGGCTCCCTCTTTTGGGGGTGTTGAGCCTAAGTCTCCCCTGGGAGAGGCACAAGTACCTCCTCATTTTGGAAACTGTCCCCAGGCCTAGCCACAAGTAGGCCCCTCTGGTCCCATTCCCCCCCCAAAGGGGGCTAAGGGGAATGACATTCTTATGGCAAAAGGGCTCGGATCAGGCACCTCCCCCTACCCAGAAGGATTAGGCATGGTGCCCAGTAAATTACGAATTATTATTTTAATAAAAAATAATTATATTTTTAATAAGTTCAGGATGAAAAGGTTTTATATAAAATCTTTTAATATTAAAAGAAGGGGAAGAGCTTTTCAAAAATTTTTAAAAACAAAAGCATTTTATTAATAAAAGGTAAAAAAAATGTACAATATTGTTGAAAAAATTAAATAAAATATTTTTAAAAATAATATTTCATTTTTGTTAATTTTGCGGGATCTTTAAAGGGGAAACTAAACTATTAAAGTGTGAGATTAAAGACGCGCGATTTTGTTGGATCATTTTTTTTTTATTTTATTTATTTAAAAACATGACATTCAAAATATAATATGAAAACTTTTTTAAGCTATAATTAACAAAACCCCTCCCTACAGCTAATTTACACACCGCACTTACAACCCGTGGGGGTAAAACCCCCCCCCATTTTCCCCATCCATCACTTAAAAAAAACCCCATCGACACCCTGCCCCAACCTTATAAGGTAGGGGGAGGTGCCTGAGCCCGAGCCTTTGCCATAAGACTGTCTTCCCATTTGCTCCCTTGGGCGGGGGTGGCAGACCAGAGAGGGCCCAGCTTGGGCTAGGCCTGGAACAGTTGGGCCCCCAAAATGAGGGGGTACTTGTACCTCCTCCCCTGGGAGACTTAGGTCTCAGACACTTCCTAAAGAAAAAGCCAAAGGGCCGGGCCACACTTTGGAAAAGGGGCCCCGGGCCGGGGGAAACCGGCTAATCTTTTAAATAACTAACTAACCCCAATTCGATAATTACGAACCATGCCTACCCCCGCCCCAAACAAGTACCACCCGGGAAATTGGGGAAGTGGTGGGGTTTGTACAATGTTTTTTTCCCTTAGGGGTGTATATTGTTTTTTTTATTGTTAAAATTTTTATACTCCAAATTTTTTTTTTGGTGTTGAGGTCACCCATTTTTAAAAACTGGGCCATAATTAAAGATTTGAGGGTCGAGGGGGGCCCCACCTGCATGACCCAAAGGGGGGTAAGTTTTCTCAATGTCTACACGGGGTGACTACGGTAAACAATATGGGTTTTCTTCCAATGAGATTACTTGTATGTATGAAAATGTTGTGGTACATACAGGAAAGCACCCTATAAAATTTTCCACAACAACAGTACAATACAACATAAAATATAACCATGACATAAGTAACACATAAATACTGTGCCTAGCACACACCTAACCACAAAAACCTATAACACCACTGTTGCCCAACTTTATTTACACTATCTGACGTACATTAAACTCTTTTACTCTCAAAACACAACTGAAAATTTTGCAGATCACCAGTGACGAACAATAATGCACAGACTTTAAATTTACAAACATATCACAGCATATCTCTGCACACAGTGCATGATCACAGCATCAACACTATGCAGTGCAAGGCACCTAGAAAACAAGTTGGAGGATCGACACCATGCCTAACCCTTCTAGGGTAGGGTAGGTGCCTGAGCCCGAGCCTTTAGCTCATAAGACTGTCATTCCCATTAGCCCCCTTGGGGCGGGGATGGCAGACCAGAGAGGCCTAGCTTGTGGCTAGGCCTGGGGACAGTTGGTCCCAAAGATGAGGAGGCACTTGCCTCCTCCCATGGGAGACTTAGGTCTCAGACACTCCCTAAAGAGGGAGCCAAGGCCGGGGCACCACTTGGAAAAGGCCCGGGCCGGGAGAATACCGGCTAATCTTTAATAATAATAATAACAATTTGGAGATCGACACCATGCCTAACCCTTCTAGGGTCGGGTAGGTGCCTGAGCCCGAGCTTACAGCTCACAAGACTGTCATTCCCATTAGCCCCCTTGTGGCGGGGATGGCAGACCAGAGAGGCCTAGCTTGTGGCTAGGCCTGGGGACAGTTGGTCCCAAAGATGAGGAGGTACTTGTGCCTCCTCCCATGGGAGACTTAGGTCTCAGATACTCTCTAAAGAGGGAGCCAAGGCCGGGCCACCACTTGGAAAAGGCCCGGGCCGGGGGAATACCGGCAAATATTTAATAATAATAATAATAATAAACAAGTTGGACATCGACACCATGCCTAACCCTTCTAGGGTAGGGTAGGTGCCTGAGTCCGAGCCTTTAGCTCATAAGACTGTCATTCCCATTAGCCCCCTTGGTGCGGGGATGGTAGACCAGAGATGCCTAACTTATTGCTAGGCCTGGGGACAGTTGGTCCCAAAGATGAGGAGGTACTTGTGCCTCCTCCCATGGGAGACTTAGGTCTCAGACACTCCCTAAAGAGGGAGCCAAGGCCGGGCCACCACTTGGAAAAGGCCCGGGCCGGGAGAATACTGGCGAATATTTAATAATAATAATAACAAGTTGGAGCATATACATGCAATTATTATAGCAAATCTCCAAATTACAATGTCATTACCGTAAATCAATATTACCACACACAATATGTTAATAAGTGTATAGTCCAGTCACACAAAAAACTGGCCAGCCCCACAGGTGCTAGCACCCGTGGTCCACATATTATTCACTCACGCATCACTCATCCAAAACTCTCGCAAACATTTGTTATCCATTACCAGGGAGGCAACCCTGTTTTCACCCATGACTTCCCTACCCCAGCAACACTTTCCAATCATACCCTCCCCTCCTTCGTATATTACAAGTCTAATAAAACCTGTAACGTAAGTTGCCTATATCCCTCTGAAAAATCCTTCACCCACCTCCTCCTATAAATTTCCTTATTTCTGCATATCGTTTTAGAGAACGTTACCGCTAACACCCTCCTCTTCACCTCAGTAACCTGTTTCCCCCGCAATCCCCACACTATATAGATATAATCTGCCATAATATATCCCACAGCTCTGATTACACTTTCCTCCCAACCCCCCACGTCGAGTCATTCGCTGCCTGACCACGGTCGAGTGAGGTTGTGCACTGCACCCCTCTGCTGTTTTCAGGCGAGCTACCTTGTATCAACATGGCGCTGAGTGTGAGGAGGCGCGTAAATACCATTGGTATTGAGCTGCTTCGTGGGGCGATTTCACCCTCTTCAGTGCAAGTCTTACTCCCAACAATCATTAGGGAGACCTATGGAATCCAGGACGATGAGGTGTATGGTGTAGCCCTGAATGGGGCTTATAGAATCTTCGTCAAACTGAATTCCACGTCCGTGTATGAGTCTTTGGTGACGAGGTTCCAAGACGTGAGTCTTGACGCTACTCCAGCTGTGAAGGTGCGTTTGATCGACGTATCTCGCCACTTTACGTGGGTTAAGATACGTAATGTCCCATTTGAGGCAGATGAGGCTGACATAAGGAGTGTTTTTGAGACATATGGAACCGTACATCGGGCAAAAAAGGGCAAGTGGACGGAAGGTGCTTACATGGGACGTCCGGAGGGTCCTTTTCCCTGAAGATGACTCTGAGAAAATCCCATACCGCTTACGTCGTGTTGGAGGACTTCAGGACGAAAGTTAGGGGTATGTATGCCGGACAGAGATGTACGTGCAGAATATGAGGGGCGTACGACCATATGGCTGCAGAGTGCGTGAAGCTGAGGAGGGCGCCAGCGCAAACTGGTGAAGCACCAGTTACCAACGTGATAGCTGTTGAAAGCCCAGTGCGAAAGCAAGGGCCTAGGCGCTTGTGGAGTGAAGAGGGGAGGATTCCAAAGAGGAGAATGGATGTGTGAGGTAAGCTGTGAGTAAAAGGATCTGTTACTACACAAAGGAAAAGTACAGAAGTGCAAGTGCAGGAGGAGGTGCAGGCTCTAGAGGAAGAGCTTCAGGAAGTGTTAGGGACATTGACACCGCCTGCAGAGGATGTTGTTCCTAAAGCGGTGAGAGAACGGCGTTGCCTGTAGAGGAATGTAGGGATAAAAAACATAGCAGGGTTGACGGCCAACTAGAAAGAGAGAGTTGTCTGCCATGTGCTGTGGAACGGGGAGTGGTGGAGGTTGAGGTCATCGTGAGGGAACCTCAGAAGATAACATGGATGTAGAGGGCACACGGGGGAAAAAAGAGGGGCGGCGACAGACTCAGATAAAGTCCTGACCCCGGCGCGAGGTCTGGGAGGAAGGAAGAGCAATGTCGAAGCAGTCACGATAAGAGGCATCGCAAAAAAGGGGAGGGGTTGAGGGTTTGTGAAGCCTTGTGCTGGCTCTGGGGCGGAGGCCCTGGGATGAATGAGAGAGGAGGAAGGGTTGGAAACTATAAGAGGCCTTAGGTGTATGACTGTGAACGTAAATGGACTGTGAAATAGTGTGAAGAAGGAATGGTTTCGAATGTTTCTGTAAAAATTTATAGGGTGGATGTGTGTTCCTGCAAGAACACAATTTCAAGGAGGGAAGAGTGCTCGAGGTGGAGGGGTTTAGGTCATGACTCTGCCATCTGCATGTCTGAAAGGTGGTGTGGGTATATTGATCAGGGAGGCAAGCCCGTTTGTGTTGTAAGAATGAGGGGGGAGGGGGGGGAAGAGTATTTCGCGTGGATGGGTGGTGGATGGGACAGGGGTATTTTTTGTATTTGTGTTATGCCCCCAGGGGGAAAATGATGTGAGGGAAAAAAAGGGATTTTGTATGTGAAGAACTAGTTTAGTTCTTACGTGGTTTACCTGCAGTGGCCGTCGTTGGCGGCGACTGGAACTGCATTATTAGGAGGGCTGACGTGGAACCAAAAGGGCGGGGCACGTGTCGGCGGCCTTGCGAGATCTTTTGAGGGATTTCAGTTGCGGGTTTGTGGTTGGAGGAGGGGCGTGGGAGGTAGAGCACACTTTTGTAAAGGGGTTACGCTGCTAGGTTGGATAGGCTGTATATATTCAAGGGGTTGGGTTGACATTTTTCCGTAAAAGAAGTAGCTTATTGGATAAATCGGGCGGTATTAGAGAGGTGGCGTGGGAGTCACTAGCAGGTATATCTAGGGGATATTGGAAATTAAATACAAGTGTGTTAGGTGATGAGGAGGGAATAGAGGGTTTTGCAACGCTGTGGGAGGGGTTACGTGCAGAGATAAATGGGGTAGAGGATGTGGTGATGTGGGGGGATGGTGTGGCTAAAAAACGGATTAAGCAATATACGTAAAGGAAGGGAAAACGTATCAATTCTTTAAAATATGGGCTTGCTAACTATTTGGAGGATAGATTACGGGGTTGTTATGCGAGGGGGGTGGTGACGGGCACTTATCCAATGGATGAAATTATGGCAATTAAAGGGAGGCTGCATGGTACAGGATGAGAGGTTTCCAAGCGGTGAGGGGTACAGGCGGGGGTGGAAGAGGTGTTATGGGGCGATAGACCCTTTATCGTGCGTATTGCGTAGGCGAAACAAAGGCAGCAGCAATGACTATTCCTGATTGGAGGTTCATGAATCGATAGGAGGGTACAGGGAGGGCTGGCATACAACTACGGAAGGAATGGGGGCGTTTGCTGACAAGTGGTATGAGAAGTACTGGCAACGAGAAGGGTGGAGGATGGGGTTTTAGACAGGTGTGTGGGAGGTGTGGTATGTCAGTTGCGTAACATGATAGGGAAGCACGGGTGGGGAAATAACTGAGGGGGAAATAGGGAGGGCTTTAAGTGGAATGCGAAGGGCAAAGCACCCGGGGAAATTTATGGACTCCCGGCAGAGTTTTATCAGCAGCATTGGGAATTATTTAGGCATTTTCTGGTTTTGGTTATTAAATTGCATGAAGGAGAGAAGGTGAGCTGGATGAGAAGCAGGCAACGGCTGTCGTTGTATTGGTACCGAAGGGTAAGGGGCAGCATACACTTCGGGATTACCCGGGGGGATCTCGTTGTTATGCGCAGATTATAAAATTGTTTGCGAAGATTTTGGGAAATCGGGTCAGTGTGGGTAGGGCGGGTAGTATCAAAAACTCAGTTTGGTTTGCCAGGGAGGTCTATGGTGGAGGGGCAAAGGGTTTTCTTAGGGATTTCGTGGAGGCAAAAGGGGGGGGGGGGAGGGAGATTTGGTGGCGCTCGATTGGCAAGGGCATACGATTAGAGTGGATCGGAAAGCATTGAAAGCCATCCTAGGGTCAGGGGTTTGGGGAAGAAATAGTGGGCGGGTTGAGGCGTTGTATGGAGGTGCAATGGCGAGGGTACAGATTAATGGTCGATTGGGTGGGAAGATTGTAATGGGTGGGGACTTAGGCAGGGGTGTCCTATGTCACATTATTGTTTGCATGCATTTCAGGACCCCTTTTTAGATTGATGGAAGCAGCGTATGTGTCACGTAGAGGGACCAGGGTGTGAGGTTGAGAGGGTTTGGCCAGTTTTTAAATTGGTATGTGGATGATACAACATTTCTGATCAGGGGGGGGATGTCAATGGACACATTAGACGGGGTAGTACAAATGTTCGCAGGGGCAACTGGTATGAGGGTAAATTCAGATAAATCCATGGGCATGGGGTTGGAGCTTGGGCGGGTAGGGGGTTTATTGGGGTAGTGCAGTTGTGAGGAGGCAGGTGAATTCGTTAAAATCTGCGGTCTTATTTATGCAGACGATCTACCTGTGGCACGCATGGAAAACTCGCTTAGGATGGTTGAAAGGATTTAGGGATGCTTGGGTGCATTGCGCCCCTTATCATTTGGGCCTTGTGCAGGGGGTGCTATTGTTATTAATATCTTACTGATAGCAAAGTATGGCACGTGGCAGCCGTGTTCCATTAACTGGGCCAGCAATAAAGAACATACTTAGGAAGGTTTTTAAATTCTTGTGGGGGTTTGAGCTGTGATTGGATTAAGAGGGATGTGGTAATGTTACCTGTAAGTAAGGGGGGGCTGGGATTGCTGGACTTAAAACAGAAAGGGGCAAATGTGTCTTTATTAAAAGGGAGGTGATGAGGGAAAGTGTGGGTGGGGGGGTTTGGCCAGGATCCATAACAATTGCAAGGATGTATACAGGAGTTGAGTTTCATGAGTGTGAAACTGTGTTGAGGGCTCTGGCGTGGGATCGAGAGCCAGCAAGGTTTTAAAAAAGGTAGGTTGTGTAATTGTTAGCCGGGAGGGTTGTGGCGCCTGTAGAGGGAATTTTCCCATGTATGCATGGGGAAGTATATGGAATAGGTTGAGTAGATGAGGTGCAACCTCGTGTTTGGGGTGTAAAGTATCGTTTTTCCCGCACGGCATTTTACCGTCGGGTGTGGTTTTAAAGAGATAGACGAGCGTTGACGGGGGGGTAGTGTGGGATAGTGGTGGGGGGGAGTCGGCTTTTCATGTAGTATATTTTTGTGATGGATGGGGAGTGTCAAGGGGTGGTTAATTTGGGATAAATAGGATAGGAGGTAAAGGAATTTCTGTATTGAGAGCATTAAGTCTCGACGTGGGGGGTTGGGAGGAACGTGTAATCAGAGCTGTGGGATACATTATGGCAGATTATGTCTATATAGTGTGGGGATTGCGGGGGAAACAGGTTATGGGTGAAGGGAGGGTGTTAGCATTAACGTTCTTAAAACGGTATTAGAAATAAGGAAATTTATGGGAGGAGGTGGGTGAAGGATTTTTCAGAGGGATACAGGCAACTTACGTTACAGGTTTTATTAGACTTGTAATATACGAGGGAGGGGAGGGTATGATTGGAAAGTGTTGCTGGGGTAGGGAAGTCAGGGGGGAAAACAGGGTTGCCTCCCTGGTAATGGGTAACAAATGTTTGCGAGAGTGTTGGATGAGTGATGCATGAGTGAATAAAATGTGGGCCACGGGTGCTAGCACCTGTGGAGCTGGCCAGTTTTTGTGTGACTGGACTTTAAAACTTATTATATATTGTGTGTGGTAATATTGATTTACGGTAATGACATTGTAATTTGGAGATTTGCTATAATAATTGCATTATTTGCTCCAACTTGTTTTCTAGGTGCCTTGCACTGCATAGTGTTTGATGCTGTGATCATGCACGGTGTCCAGAGATATGATGTGATAAGTTTGTATTAATGTCTGTGCATTATTGTTTGGGCACTGGTGTTCTGCAATTTTTCAGTTTTGTTTTGAGAGTAAAGAGGTTAATGCACTCAGAGAAAGGGAAACACTTTTGCTCAGGGCATAGAAAAATATCTTTGTTAGGGCGGATTATAAGTTTTTTGAAAAATTTTAGGAAATGGGCTCAATGTGTTGTAGGGGGGGTTGTATGGGAAAACCCATTTGGGTTCCAGTGGGTCTATGGGGGGGGGACATGGTTTTTTAAGGGGTTTTCGTGGAAGAAAAGGGGGGGGGAAGGGGGGGGGTTGTTTGCACAGACTGGAAAAGGAGCTTATGAAGGGGGGGGGCGGGGGGCTTGAGAGCTATCCTTAGAAACAGGGCTAGGGGAGGAATAGGGGAGGGTAAGGCGTTATATAGAGGGGCAAGGGTGAGAGTCAGATTAATGGAGATTAGGGGGAGGATTGCCAGGGGCAAGGTCTTAGACAGGGGTGTCCTATGTCACGCTTTTTTTGCATGCTACAGGACCCCTTTTATAGAATGGGGGAGGCCTAAGGGCGTTAGTAAAGGGGTTGGGGGGGACTGGGGCTTTTTTGGGCCTTTCCCAATAGGGTATGTAGATGATCCCACTGTTTTGGTTAGAGAAGGGAGCCCAAAAAAAGTTTTAAATGGAGTGGTCGACACTTGCATGTGCAACTGGATGAGGGTAAATTCGGAGAAAATCCTGGGTTATGGGTTAGGGAAATTGGGGGGGGGGGTCGAGTGGGGGAGTGAGTCGTAAAAAGCGGGGGTGTCATTAAAAATTTTTGGCTAACTATGCAGATGACTTTAGGTTTTTACGGTTAATAATTCGGTCAGGGTTGGTAGAAAGGGGTACTGGGGCATTGGGACTTTTTGGCCTTACATTTACCCCTTTTGCAGCGTGCCATTTTAATTAACGTTTTTTTGTATACAAGGTTTGGCATGTGGTGCCGTGTTCCCTTTAACGGGGCGGCAATTGCAACATCTTAGAGGGGTTTTAAATTTTTGTGGGGTTCAGGTTGTATTTCTTGAAGGGATGTGAAAGTTACCTGTCGTCAGGGGGGGGTTGGGTTTAATGATTTAAAGAGGGGGTAAATTTCTTTATTAAAAAGGGGGGGTGATGAGGAGGGGTGAGTGGGGGGGGTTGGGTTAAGGGACACAAAAAATTGAAACGCATGTTTTTTTGGGACGGAGTTGAGGGGGTGTTTAAAATATTTTTGGGGCAGCAGTGATGGTTAGGGGTTGGGGAAAGGGAAAAAAAAAGTGGCTGTGAGGAGTCGGCGGAAAGGGGTTTTGGTCCGGTGGGGGATTTTTCCCCCTGTTGACTGGGGGTGTATTGGAGAAAATTTGGTAGGGAAGGGTTTCAACCCCGTGGACGTCAGGTGATGTATCGGTTTTTGCATGGGATTTTTCCATCGGGTGGTCTTTCGAGCTAGACGGGGTGGTTGAGGGGGGGTTATGTGGAATATGTTGGGGGGAGGATTCTGCATTCCATGTAGTGTATTTTTGTGAGGGTTTGGGGAGCGTCAGGGGTTGGTTGAGTAGGGTGTTGCATAGATAAGTGGTCAATACTTCTCTGTTCTGTTGCGGGCATTTGAGTCTTGATGTGGGGGGTATGGATGAAAGTATTATTAGGGCTGTGGGGTACTTTATGGTAGATTATGGCTAATTATGGGGGGAATGAGGGGGAAAGGGGTAAGTGAGGTAAAAGAGGAGGTATTGGCTGTTACGTTTATAAAACTTGTGCCGTAATAGAGAACTTTATGGGAGGAGGGGGGAGCGGGATTTTTCTCTGGGGGATAGAGACATTACATTAGGGGTTTTTATTAAATTTGAAAATTTAGGTGGGGGGGGCAGGGTAGGGATGGTATAATGTATTATGTTAATGGCCTGTCAGGGGTGGAAACGGGGTCGCCTCCTGGTATGTAGCGGGTGAATGTTATGAACTTGGGCGTATGATGTGTATTCATGGTCTGTGATGAGTATACTCAATATATGTGTTTGATTTTGCAGTAGGACATTGTTCTATGTATGTTACTCTTATGCATGTTGTTAGATGATTGTAGGGGGTTCAGTGTGTTGGATCCTTGTTTATTAACATATTCTGTGTTTGATGAACATATTGTTTTTACCTTATTCTCAATACAGTACGTTAATGTATTTAACGTATACGGTGTCCTACTTTATAATTTACAAGTGACAATATATGTATATAATGATGTGGTTTTTTTAATCATATACAATGCAATTGGAATTAGTCGTTATTGGTTATCATAGGGGTAGGGTTTTTCATGTATGGGTGAGGAGGGATATTTGTGTTATCTCAAGTTCATGTTTGTGTGGTTGTTCATGATTATTCTGTGTAAGACCTGTTTTTGTCTTTATCTATTTCTTGTATTGTATTGTTTTAAATAAAATATAAAAAAAAAAAAAAAAAAAAAAAAAAAACCACCACCGTGCACGATATTGATTGTTATCATGGGGTATATGAGGGTTAGGGTGTGGATTGGTTTCTTTGGTGGATGTGTGCCATCATGTTCAGACATTCCTTGTATTATAGTCAGCCTTTTAGATGGCTGGATTGTGTTTATACATGTTGTCAATGATATCCTTAATGCTCTAATAAATGTATAAGAGATGTCAATGAGTATACTAAGGTGAAAGTGGTGTTTTTCAAGGGGGGGGGGAGTGTAAGCATTACTAAGTAGGACTATCGTTTTTATTATAAGACCATCTTTTCACGTGAAGCACAGTACATAAAAGTAGTGTTTGACTGGAGTGCAGCAGCCAATTCTGATGTCATTATATAAGTGCTTCTTTGGTATTTGTGTAGTCACTGCAGGTTATCGTTTTACTGCCTGTATCTTGTTACATATTGATTATGTACCCATATAATTTTTGTACCTGAGTTTTAAATAAAATATAAAAAAAAAAAAAATGCACGTCAGATAGTGTAAATAAAGTTGGGCAACAATGGTGTTATAGGTTTTGTGGTTAGGTGTGTGCTAGGCACAGTCTTTGTGTTACTTATGTCATGGTTATATTTTATGTTGTATTGTACTGTTGTCAATAGCACTATGTAATGTCCATATAAGCTGTGTAGAGCTTGAATGTCATAGTTGAAGCTGTGTTATTGTTTTAACATTGGAATTGCATGTTTAAATGTGTAGAGGCTTACATGTGTTGGATTTTGAGACTAAGTTTATTCTTATGGTTTTGTAGTAATTTTGTATGTCTTTGTGACTTTTCTATATCACCATTGTTGTGTAATACATATTGTTATGTAACTGAAAACCCTTAGGGCAATTACATAAATTAATGTTTTAATCATTGCTGTGTGACTTTGATTAGGCCCAAAATTCATTGTTTATAGTGTGTTAGGTTGTAAATAGTGGGTGGTTGGATAACCACGGGGGGGGGGGGGGTAATATGTCTGTATAATATGTTCAATGCAAAGCATTGCATGGTCTGTAGTCGTTATTAAGTACCATTTCGAGGGATGTGTTATAAAAAGTGTTTGTTCATATCATGAATTTTGTTGAGTAGCTCCAACATGGTTTGTGTTAAGTGATAGGGTAGGGAGCAGGGAGGGGGTGTACCCACACGGAGTGTAATGTGGTGTGAATATTGTGTAGGGGGGATTGTGTTAATTTTATAATTAAATA
>NW_026467425.1:0-13740 GCF_026875155.1 Cherax quadricarinatus
GGGCAAAAAAGCCTCAGTAAAACGTCGAAAATCACAAAGTCTAGACTTATGTTCTGTGAACAGAGTTACACAGAAACAACAACAAGGAAGTGACAGAGACGATCTTCCAACAAGGGCCAGTAAGGAAGACACATCTTGTCGGAAGCCAAGCCAAAACAGAAAAGAGAACAAGTCATAGCAAGACAGTCTCACCGAGGTGTGGTGTGAAACCCCCTGATCACGTGACTCTCCGTGGACTGCTGCTGCCCAGCAACACAGAGAAGCCAGCAGGGAAAACAAGCAGAACTGGTAGTTAGACAATCAAGACTTGAACTATGAGCACTGAATAAAATATATAAATGTTATACCCTACCTAATAAATATAACTAAGTTCAAATAATAATATAAAGCAATATATTATGATTTAGCAATTATTGCAAATATAAGCAATATAAAATTATATGAACAGGTAATATACATTATGTACATTGTGACCTATGCATGGGTCGCAATAGAGTACTACAAAGTTGTGCTGTCTCCCCCTAGTATTATGATTGCTTTGGTTCCCAACCTTGACAAAATTGGCAACAAGATATTCTGCACACTGTTTGTGAGCAATTTTATAAACATGATTTAGCTTCAGTTGTTTTACTCTGTCTTCAACATTCAGCATATCCATCTGCTGTATTTCATTCTGGCCTACATGTTCTCTTGGACCCAAGGCCCAGAATAAATCTTACTATTTTGTTCTGGGTGATTTGGAGTCTCTTTCAGTTTTTTTTTTTTTTTTTTTTTGTCAAGGCAGAGTCCAATGAAGAGCAAGCGTAATCCATATGACATTGTATAAGGGCTAGACATAGGGTCCAGCGAGCCTCAGTAGGTAGACACTGTGTTTGTCTATACAGGAACTTCAGTCTGGCATTTGCTTTCTTTACTACACTGTTCATTATCAATTCTCCTGACATTCATTTTTTTTTTATTCGCCGGTATTCTCCCGGCCCGGGTCTTTTCCAAGTAGTGGTGACCCAGCCTTGGCTCCCTATCTGGGGAGTGTCTCGAGACATAAGTCTCCCATGGGAGGAGGTACAAGTACCCCCTCATCTTTGGGACAAACTGTCCCCAGGCTAGCCACATTCCCTGCCCTCACGGGGCTCATAGGGAGAAGCTAGGCCTCTGGTCTGCCATCTGCCCCGCCACAAAGGGGCTCATGGGGATGGCAGTCTTATGAGCTGCAGATGGTAGCAAGCTCAGGCCTGACATGCATTGGTCAAAGAGGTCCCAGATATTTTACTGAGGAAACTTAAGTGATGGGCTCCCAATTACAATGGACATTAAAATTACTTACCCTTCTCAGTTTATGTTCCATGCCAAAGAGAACGGCTTCAGTTTTCCCAAGGTGTAATGATAGTTTGTGTCTTCTAACCATTTTCTGCAGGACTCCAGTTCCAGTGTTAATACACTAGCAATATCTTGTGGGTCTTTACCTAACACTAACAGAGCACTGTCATCTGCATACAGTAGGAGTTTTGCACTTGATAATAGGCATGTCGTTAACAGAATAGGAATAATAAGGGACCAGAATACTACCTAGGGGAACTCCACATGCTATCCGCATGATTCCGTTTTGTTGATTTTGACAATCTGTCTCCTGTTGCTAAGGTAGGACTTAAACCAATCTAGAAACCTATACCGATAGCTTGAAGTTTCTTATATTGTGGTTGAGAGTATCGAAGGGTTTTTGCAGGTCTAAGGTTACCATACCTATGAGGTATGGTTCTCATGTAATCCATTAGATTAATTAGGGATGTATCGGTTGAGTAAGATCTTCTTAAGCATGATTGATAGCTATGGTGAATGTTGTTGTCATTAAGGTACTTGACTAACAGGCCTATAGTTACTTATATCAGACCTACTAATTTTCTTGAAGAGAGGAGTAACTTTGGCCTCCTTGAACCCCTCCAGTACAGTAATAGTGGTGATAGACAAATTTATTAAGTGAGCAATAGGGATTGAGAATTCAGAAGCACCATCTTTTAGGAACTTAGACAGGATGTTATCAGGGCCAGTGCTATTAGTTGGGTTTAACCTGCTTAGTTGAATGGGAAAAGCCAGACTATAAAAGAGGGGGCTACATAGGTTTGAGGAACTTTCTGCAGGAGGTTCCGTGGGACAGAGAACTGGCAGGAAAGCCAGTAAATGAAATGAAGGAATATGTAACAACAAAATGCAAGGAGGCAGTGAAAAGGTTTATTCCGAAGGGCAACAGAAAACAATGGAAGACCAGAACGAGCCCCTGGTTACCCAACGGTGTAAGGAGGCAAAACAAAGTGCAATAGAGAATGGAAAAAGTACAGAAGTGCAGAGAACACATGAAAATAGGGAGATTAGTCGCAGAGCCAGGAACGAATATGCACAGGTAAGGAGGGAGGCCCAGTGACAGTATGAAAATAACATAGCATCGAAAGTCAAGTCTGACCCAAAACTGTTGAGTAGCCACATCAGGAGGAAAACAACAGTCAAAGACCAGGTGATCAGACTGAGGACAGAAGTGGAGAACTCACAAGAATGATCAGGAGGTATGTTAGGAGCAAAACAGGAGATTTAAGGAAGTTTTTTACAGTAGAGACAGGAAGGGCTCTGGGAAGACAGCACAGAAGGGAACATCAACAAGTGTTGGATGACATACGAACAACCGAGGAGGAGGTGCAGAAGCTGCTAAGTGGCCTTGATACCCCAAAGACGATGGGATTGGGCAACATCTCCCGTGGGTCCTTAGAGAAGGAGCAGAGATGCTGTGTGTGCCCCTAACCACAATCTTCAAACACATCCCTTGAAACTGGGCACACTACCTGAGAAATGGAAGACAGCAAATGTAGTCCCCATATTTAAGAAAGGAAACAGAAACAAGGCAATAAAACAACCGACCTGAGTCTCTTGACATGATATAGATGCAATGTTATGGAGAAGAATTTCAGGAAGGAGAGTGGTTGAACACCTGGAAGTGAACAAGATTATAAAATGAAAACCAGCATGGGTTCATAAAGGGCAAATCCTGGTTTCACAAACCTGAGTTTTAAGGACAAGGTAACAGAAGTAAGAACGAGAAGAGAGTTGAGTTGATTGCATGTCCTAGACTTGCAGTAAGGCCATTGGACACAGTTTCTTCAACAAGACATTAAGTGCAGAAGCTAGAGGATCAATGCATATAACAGGGAGGGGCACGCAATGGATCAGGAATTAACCTGACATGGAGCAACAACGAGCAATGGTATACATGAAAGGGTATCACAGTGGGCGCCTGTGATGAGCAGGGTCCCACAGGGGATCAGTTCTAGGACCTCTGTGCTAATATTAATATATGCGAAACTGACATGATGGAAGGAATAGACACTGAGAGTTCCCTATTGCGCAATGATGTTGAAGCTGATGAAAGAAATTAAATGGCTGAGTGATGAGGCAGGACTGCAAATAGCCCTGGACCAGGCTGGACATGTGGTCCAGAACTGGCATCCTCGAATTCACCCTGCAATGCAAAGACATGAAGATTGGGGAGGGCAAAGAAGACTGCACGACAGTGTATAGGCTAGGTGGACAAAGAATAAAGAGAACCTCATTCAGGGACAAGATCTTGGGGTGACCAAACAACCATCACGTGTCACCTGGAGGCACACATCAACCAAAATAAACTGCTGCAGCATATGGGCGCCTGACAAACCTAAAGAATAGCGTTCTGATAGACGCATTGAATAAGGAATCTTCAAGAATTCAAGGCGTACACGTGTATGTTAGGCCCATACTGGAGTATGCAAGCACCAGTCTGAACCCACACCTGGTCAAGCACGTTGCAAGAAGTTAAGAAAGTACAAATGATATAATGCAACAAGGCTATCCCCAGAGCTCAGGGGAATGTCGTACGAGGAAAGGTTGAGGGAAATCGACTGACGAAAACTGGAGGGCAAAGGGTCCCAGGGGAACACGATAACGACATACACGATACTGCGGGGAATAGACAAGGTGGACAGAGACAGGATGTTCGCCAGAAAGGGGACACAGAAACAAGGGTCACATTGGAAGTGAAGACTCAGACGATGTTCCACAGGACGTTAGGAAGTATTTCTTCAGTCATAGAGTGTCAGAAATGAATAGCCAAGTCAAGTGAAGTAGTAGAGCAGGAACCATACATAGTTTTAAGAAGAGGTATGACAGCAAGCTCAGAAGCAAGAGGGAGAGGACCTAGGATGTTTCAGTGAAGAGGGCAGGGCTAGGAAGCTGAGTCTCGACCCCTGCAACCAACAATTAGGGTGAGTACATGAGAAGAAACCCGTCACAGACAAAACGAAAAAGAAAGACCATCAAGCACACTATACACCTCTCAAGTTGAACCTATCAGTATATATAAGAAAAACACTTAAAATGAACACGTCTCCACTTCTATATAGTGTGCGTACAGCGGACCAAAAAAAAATAACATACTACAGTAGATTGTAATACAGAAAAACATCACACATAATATATTATTGTAAAAAGAAATGCACATTCCTAATAAATACACCCACTTTCTGGGAGAAGTTTCATACAGAAATATATGTATCCGCATGAGGTACACACACCCTCCGCCTGAGGTTACACACACCGTCCGCCTTGAGGTCACGGACACCTCCGCCTGAGGTACACACAAACGCCTCGGTTCCGCCTGAGGTACACACACCTCCGCCTGAGGTTACACACACCTCCGCCAAATTACACTGGCCACAATTACTGAAATTATCATAGTTGATTGTACTCATAACATTTGATATATCATCATGTAAAGTAATGCTGTCCAACAAAATCAATTTCACAGCACAGGCCTCCATAACCAAATACAACACATAAATAAAAAACTACTCTATCACAGCCCATTCACTGCACAAACGTCAATGTGCAAAACAAAGGTTAATACAAGAAGACCACTATCGAAGTTGCAAATTCTTCTCTCCCACACCCTCAGCCCCCTATCCCTCTCTTTTTGGGCAACCGCCCCTGGTCTCCTCGTCATTAAATCCATCCCCTAACACACATGCTTCTAGCCGTACATGAGCATATAACCTGTCACAGAGCGCGACAGTATCACATCACGCACGAACCTCGACCCAAGCATGCCTTACAGCAACATGCGTACAATTTACGTTCAAAAAAATATATACGCCACCTTTTAAAACATATGAGTTATATGGTAAATGGAAATGGCCAAGCATAGCAGAGCTATATAATAGGTAAGAGTAATGCAGCTATCATTATACCCGTGGGACACATAACGCAAAAGATTTATTAAAACTGAAAACCCATACACAACCAACCCGGATCACACTTTTAATCCAGCTTCAACACACCTACATCCTGCACCTAACCAACCACACTGAACCATGCTTCGTTTACTCTAAGCCATTACGCCCTATAGTGGTGACCACACACACACACACGCACACACACACTCACAACACACACACACAGGCAACACAACACACACACACACACACACAACACCACACAAACACACACATCACACACTCACACACACACACACACACTCACACGCACATAACACACCACACTCAAGCACACGACTCCCGCAGCGATCCCATTGGAACCCTGGATCACATTCTTAATCCTTGCCCCACCTTGAACAACCTCCCCCACTACAAAGCTAGTAAGATCCCAACAGTTAAACCACGATAACCTACCGGGAAAGGCTTCCTCCTCCCACCGCAATCCATGTATTTCTTATACCTGCAACATTCCTAGGAAAGTAGCTGGCATACCCAATTTCCATCGTAAACCCAACCCCAATTCCCACACATACCCCATGAAACATACAAAAAGATCTACCCTTTAAAAATACCATTGATCCATGTGTGTACTCACCTGGCACCCCTCCCACATCTAAACCGAGCAACTCTCAGCACCGTAAGGCCTCCCTCCACTACGCATTCACTATCCTAACCATTCCAATCTCGAACATTCCCCAAACATCCCCAAAAATACACCTCATATATGCGATCCTCACCACCACACACCCCACACCCACTTTCCTCCATTCTACTCGTCTCGCCCATAGAAGCTGCTACTCTGATGGCAAAATGTGCATTGTAGGAACGGACATAACTCCCACATCCAATAGGCCAGAAGCTTCAACATCACAAAACAGCAAACCAAATATATCTCCCCATCCATAACTGGAGGTATATCCCCCCTCTCCACCAGCACCTCCCGGCCCCCAATCACTCTCTTGCCAACACCCCCCACTCGAGATCATTGCCTGGCTCTCATAGAACCATGAGGGTATACCAGCACTGCCTCACATTCCCTTCCAACTCTGCACCCACATACCACCTCGTTCACCTCCCTCATACACAAGCTTTAAGCCCCCACGAACCACCCAACTCATACATACTCCCTTCATTAGTAATACAATTTTACCAAACACCACAGATCCAAAACCCTAAACCTCTCGAAAATTCAGCACGTTCCGGCAGCATTAACCACCTCCGTCTTCAGGCCATCCCAGGCCGCCATATAAACTTAAACACCCTCATTAGATATTCTCGTTATTCCTTGGTCCCGTTATGGGTTAAACTGCCACCAGAATGCCTAAAGCCTTACTGTATAGTAAGGTGTTAGTCCGAGCTGGTGTGGGTGCATCCCTGGGACAAACTGAACTAATTTCGCTCCGACATGTGAAGCATATCAAGAGGCTTTCCTATGTAGTAGTAATGTCATTGTTGTCACTAGGGCCTGTATACATGTACATGTACTTGTAGAGTAAATAAAGATATTATTATTATTATGATTTATAATTATAATTAATTATTTATTAGTAAGATATCCACCCGATACAATCCTTATAGGGTTTCTGCACCTCTCCCTTCGTGTCCAAGACAACCTCCCTTGTGCTTGTAACTCCCCCAACACCGCCCTTCTCTCCTTCATGATGTTTCTTAACTCCAACCATGAATCCCCATCATTAACTTTCCAATTCCTGCAGGTAAAAATCAAGGGCCAATACCATCCTATCTGCAGAGCCATTTCCCATACACATACTCACCAAATGCCCTGCCAAAAGCTCGCCCATCATCATCTCCCACCCACAGTGATACTCGCTCACTAAGCCCCAATGCACATGGCACAAAGCTCACAGAATGCTTTGCAAAGCCTCCTCCTCCCCCTCCTCCAGCACTACTCCCCAAATACAGCTCATTAATACCCATGCATCCTTTAACCACTCATCCTCTCTGTCATCTGCAGAACTTGCCCCTCATGATTACCCCCCATCTTCAGAAAATGGACGACTAGCCTACCAACCACAGTGGCCTTCCGAAGTGCACTGTGCCCCCAAAAGACACCACTTATGGTCCGATCGCCCCACACCCCTCTCTTAAACTAACCCCCCTGCACATGCACCGCATTAAAACATTCATTTTGCAGCTCATCAAATTCTTCCCTTCAATGTTTCTATCGTTCCCTCCACAGGTATACTCCTCCATGTCCACCTCTTACATAGCAATCCTAACCTACCCTCTTACATACTGAAGATTCCATACAATTGTTTTCATTATGCATTCCTTCCCCTCCCTCTCATAAAAACTGAACTGACGTATACATCCCCCTTACCCCCCCAATCCCATCCAGCCCCACAAATCCTCTGCAAACCCCTCCTTTCCTCACTGTGAGCTCTGCCCACAAACGTCTCAAATCTCCCTGCCCCTCCTGTCACCCAGTGATCTTCGTAATTTAGTTTGCCAATAGCTCTTACACCTCCTGGCCAGCCCATCCCACCCCAGGTCACCACAAACTGCACTATGAACAGAATATTCCACCTCCACCATACGTAAGGACTCCACTCTTACCTGCTTCATGATGTACACCCATCTACCCTCGCCACATATCCACATCTAACAAAAGAGTAAAAAGTATGTTATATATATGGCTCCACCACCCAAGCCCCACCCCAAATACGGTCACGTAGACGACACATCCCACAAATCACCCTAGGTATATTGAAAAATTCCCCCAACACCCAACTGCTCAACATCTGCCCTGGCGAATAACACAATTCCAAACCCCTTTCCACGATATCAACAGGTGGTAAAGAACGGAAATAATAAACGAGCCCATCCCTCCGCAAAATCCACTTTCAGGACATGCACACTCTCCGCAGGTGCAATACACACACAAAACCAACCCACTTGCTGCTCGCCAATCACCTCCATCCAATCTTATAATATGCCCCTCCCTCCTGCCTTCACTTCTACAGACTCACAATGGGGTCGGCCCTCCTGAGTAGGACTTCCCACCCCTCCTTTCAAGCTTCCCTCGCTGTACCACCTAAGCCTATCCACCTCCACCTCCAATACACGCCCAAACTTTGATATTGTGCTCTTGCACGATAAGACATCCACTCTCGTGCCGGACAACCACTCTATGCCGTCACATAGAAATTTGCAAATCACACATTGCTTCACATCCTGACAACAAACCCTGAATGTTAAACCGTCATAACAACCTTAGGGCCATCGGAGGTTTTTTCGTCCGCTGTGCTTTTGAACACCGTTCACAACACCACCATGCCCTTCAGACCTCCTTTAAGCATATCTCTACTTGGCAGCCACTAACCCCTCCCCGGTCCAGAGCCCTGGTCCGAAAGTCCCGAGGGACCTCCTCCATGAGCTTCCACCACCGTGCCACTACCTTGCCAGTCCCTGTGCTGGGATCAGACATCATCTGAATCCGATGTCACAGCCACACAAACATGCACGTGACTTCCACTTGCCTCCATCTCCACCTCCTGTGATACCTCAATGTAGAACCTCCACCATCCACCACATGACCAACCTTCCTCCATCTGGGCACATTGCCCCAAGAGACACCCACCGGAGTCAATGGGCTCCTCTCATTGCACAAACAGATCTTCAGCATTCCTCACACCGGAGCCCTCATCGCGCCAAATGCCCTCACCAACGACTGGGGAAACCACTAGGTGAGCACTCATCTCTAGGACCTCATCGATGGCTTCCGAGCGGGGGGGGGGGGGGGGGGGGGGGGGCGAACCATGCCATCCCCCACCATCAGCAAAATGGATCCCACAGGGCCCCCACCCAGAGGCCATCTGTCCACACCGCACCCTGCCTCTGCTCGCTCCAACTCCACACGTTTGCAATCCACAGAACAACCAGCCCACGTCCTTCCTGTAGCTCCAGAAGCATGTACAACTTGCCAGATTCCCATGTTGCTGCAATACTTTCTAGACCAATGAAGGTTCTAGGCTGTTGTACACAATACACAGCAATGTGATAAAACCACAACAACGGCTTGGCAATCCTGTGCATTGCCCAGAATAAACTAGGACAACCATGAGCTTAGTCCTGAAGGAGGAAATAAATGAGCTCGCATCCTGAACTCCTTTATTTTCGTTCGATTTCATTCCTTTTTTTTTTTTTTTGGTACGAAAAGAAGTATCACTCTTCAATAGTAATGTGACCAAGTTTTCAATAAGAAGCTCAAAGAAACAAGTGAGAAAAAATTATTCAACATATTGAACTGTATTTTCGTAATGGTACTTTGGAAAGCTGTTTTTGACATTATCTAGCGCATAAAAACAATGTTAAACTGTATTTCTGATGATTATCCTAAACTGTATATTTATCCTATCTTCATTCTTAAAAAAATTAAAATTTGTTTGGTTTTGAACATTCAGATGCCAAATATCTGACTTTTGTCCCTCACAGAAATAAAAAACAAATTATGATATCTCTCAGTTGACAACTCACCAGCTTGTAAAGATAAGATAAGAAAAGATTCGTTCGGATTTTTAACCCCGCAGGGTATAGCCACCCAGGATACCCCAATAAAGTCAGTGCGTCAGCGAGGACGTCAAACTTAATTACACATAGGTGGTCCTTAAACTGTTGTCCCCCCAGGTATGGTCGTAACCGCACACCAGTCGACTAACACCCCCCAGGTACCTATTTCTGCTAGGTTAACAGGACAACAGTGTAAGGAAACGTGTCGAAATGTTTTCCACCCGCCGGGAATCGAACCCGGCCCTCCGTGTTGAAGCGAGCTTTAGCCACCAAGGAGCCACCGGAACCACCCCTTTATGTTCTCTGTGAAATTTCATTGCATCCTGCTATAATTAACTAAAATACAGTCCTATATATGTGAATAACTTACTTCCAAGATAATCCGCGAAACAGCCGGACCACCGATTTTTTTTTTTTTATTTTTTCCGAGAAAAATAGCATTTTTGGGGATATATCTCAGGCATTACGAGTGTATATCATAGTTACCCCATGTTCGTTTTCCTTTAATATAAGACCCTGTAGGTGAAAGAAGGAGAATGGAAACCATCCGTGGCTATGGAATTTTTTTTTTTTTATAAATTTTTATATAAAACATACATTACAAAAATATAATATATAAAACTCATTTAAGACAATAAATTAACACAATCCACCTACAGCTAATTGTTACACCTACCACACTTTACAACTCCGTGTGGGTAACCCACCTCCCTCCCTGCTCCCTCACCTATCAGTTAACCCAAACCTATTGGAGCTACCCAACAGAATAACACAATATGAACAACACTTTTAATATACACATCCCTCGAAATGATACTTTAATAATCGACTACAGACCATGCAAAGAATTGCACTGAACATATTATACTGCGGGAATAAGACAAGTTGGACAAAGACAGGATGTTCCAGGGGGGGACACAGAAACAAGAGGCCCACAATTGGAAGTTGAAGACACAAATGAGCAGGAGATAGTAAGGAAAGTAATTTCTTCAGTCATAGAGTTGTAAGGCAGTGGAACGCCTAGAAAATGATAGTGGAGGCAGGAACCATACACAGGTTTTTAAGACGAGGGTTTGATAAAGCTCATGGGAGCGTGTAGAGAGAAGGTCCTATTAGCAACCCGTTGAAGAGGCGGGGTCCAGGAGCTGGACTCGACCCCCTGCAACCAAACAAATAGTGAGTACAAAAATAGGTTGAGTAAGACAATATTACCCACCCCCCCCCTGAACCCCCCCCCCCCCGTGTTTATCCAACCACCCCACTATTACCAACCTAACACACTATAAACAATGAATGTGTGCCTAAAACTAATGTCAGCACAGCAATGATCAAAACATAATTTATGTAATTGGTCTAATGGTTCAGTTACATAACAATATGATATTACACAACCAATGGTGATATAGAAAAGTCACAAAGACAACAAAATTACTACAAACCATAGGAATAAACTTAGTCTCAAAATCCACACATGTAAGCTTCCTCTAACTACACTTTAAAACATCAATCCAGTGTTAAAAACAATAACACAGCTTCAACTATGACATAGCAAGCTCTATACAGCTTACAAGGACATTATCATAGTGCTATTGACAACAGTACAATACAACAAAAAAATATAAAACCATATGACATAAGAACACATAAAGACTGTGCATCGCACGACACCTAACCACAAAAAACCTATAACACGATCACCACGTTTCCCAACTTTATTACACTATCTGACGTGCATTAACCTCTTTACCTCTCAAAACAAAACTGAAAATTGCAGATCACCATTGACAACAATAATGCACAGACATTAATACAAACATATCACATCATATCTCGGGACACCGTGTGCATGATCCAACAGCATCAACACTATGCAGTGCAAGGCTCCTAGAAAACAAGGTTGAGCAAATACATGTCGAATATTATAGCAAATCTCCAAATTACATTGTCATTACCGTAAATCAAATATTACCCACACACAATATGTAAAATAAGTGGTATAGTTCCAGTCACACAAAGAAAAACTGGCCAGCTCCAAGGTGCTAGCACCCGAGGTCCACAATATTATTCACATCACGCCATTCACTCATCCAACACTCACGCCAAACAATTTGTTGTCTCGTCGCATTACCATGGAGGCAACCCTGTTTTCACCCACGACTTCCCTACCCCAGCAACACTTTCCAATCATACCCTCCCCTCCTCGTATTTTACAAGTCTAATAAAACCTGAAAACGTAAGTTGCCTATATCCCACTGAAAAATCTTCACCCACCTCCTCCCATAAATTTCCTTATTTCTACATACCGTTTTATAGAACGTTACCCTAACACCCTCCTCTTCACCTCAGTAACCTGTTCCCCACAATCCCCACACTATATAGATATAATCTTGCCATAATGTATCCACAGCTCTGATTACACTTTCCTCCCAACCCCCCACGTCGAGACCTTAATGCTCTCAATACAGAAATTCCTTACCTCCTATCCTATATATCACCTATTTAACCACCCTTGACACTCCTCATCCTCACAAAAATATACTATCATAAAAGCCGACTCCTCCCCACCACATATCCCCACTCCCCCCCGTCAACGATCGATCTATCCGTAGAATCCATCACCCGACTGGTAAATGCCGTGCAGAAAACGATACATTACATCCGAACACGAGGTTGCAACCTCATCCTACTCAACCTATTCCATATACTTCCCCATGCATACATGGGAAAATTCCCTCTACAGGCGCTACAACCCTCCCGCTAACAATCTACACAACTACCTATTTTAACCTTTGCTGGCTCTCGATCCCACGCCATAGCCCTCAAACAGTTTCACACTCATGCAACTCAACTCCTGTATACATCCGTTGCAATCTGTTATGGATCCTGGCAAGAACCCCCCCACCACCCACACTTTCCCTCATCACCTCCCTTTTAATGAAGACACATTTGACCCTCCGCTTTAAGTCCAGCAATCCCAGCCCCCCTTACTTACAGGTAACATTACCACATCCCTTTAATCCAATCACAGCTCGAACCCCACAAGAATTTAAAAAAACCTTCCTAAGTTGTTCGTTATTGCTGGCCCAGTTAATGGGAACACGGCTGCCACGTGCCATACTTTGCTATACAGTAAGATATTAATAACAATGGCACGCTGCACAAGGGTCAAATGATAAGGTCGCAATGCACCCAAGCGTCCCTGAATCCTTTCTACCATCCTAATCGAGTTTTCCATGCGTGCCACAGTTAGATCGTCTGCATAAATAAGACCGCAAATTTTTAACGAATTCACCTGCCTCCTCACAACTGCACTACCCCAATCAACCCTACCGCCCAAGCTCCTAACCCCATGACCATGGATTTATCTGAATTTACCCTCATACCAGTTGCCCCTGCGAACATTTGTACTACCCCGTTTAATGCGTACATTGACATCCCCTTCCTGATCAGAACAGTTGTATCATCCACATACCCAATTAAAACTGGCCAAACCCTCGCAACCTCACACCCTGGTCCCTCTACGTGACACATACGCTGCTCCACCAATCTATAAAAGGGGTCCTGTACGCACGCAAACAATAATTGTGACATAGGACACCCCTGCCTAAGTCCCTACCCATTACAATCTTCCCACCCAATCGACCATTAATCTGTACCCTCGCCATTGCACCTCCATACAAGCCTCAACCCAACCCACTATTTCTTCCCCAAACCCTGACCCTGAGGATGGCTTTCATGCTTTCCGATCCACTCTATCGTATGCCCTTGCCAATCGAGGCACCACCAAACCTCCCTCCCTCCCCCCTTTGCCTCCACGAAATCCCTAAGTAACCCCTGCCCCTCCACCATAGACCTCCCTGGCAAACAAACTGAGTTTTTGATACTCCCCCCCACCAACTTGACCCCATTTCCCAAAATCTCG
>NW_026467426.1:0-44910 GCF_026875155.1 Cherax quadricarinatus
TGAAAAAAAAAATTGTGGCCACTGTTTTTGAAGTGAACCCCCTATGATTTTAAAATACTTTTTTTTTTTTATGTTTGGGCCCTGCCTACCAGGGTGAGTGCGGTTTGCTCGCACCCCTCTGCTGTCTCGGGCGAGCCCCCAATTCTCAACAACCATTGATTTGAGACGTGGCGCTCTTTGGGATATAACAGGCGGAACATACAGTACGGAGAGGGAATACTATCTGCATAGAGCGGGTTCGTGGTACGTTAAGGGGAATACATGAACGCCTTCTCCCAAACATCATCGGGGATCATTGGTATTCCCAACGAAATTTGTAGGGCGTCGCCCTTAATGGTTTAACAAGAATCTTGGAAATTTCTCGAGTCGATTTCTAACAAGAATTGTCGAGCATTACCGGGAACAAGCAGAGTGTGATTCAACAGGGATTTGTGTTACATGACCTCAAAGTACTTCACATGGGTGAAGTACGGAATGTCCCCTTTCGACTACGGCTTAGGGCCCTGCGGGTTTTTTTTTTTTTTCGAATTTATGGGACAGTGAAAACTGAACAAGGGGGGTGGGAGGGATGGTCCTTAAAGGAATCCCGGGAAGGTTCTACACCCTTAAAAAAGTTTTTAAAAAGGGCCTTACCATCCTATGTTACGATGTGGGTTGTAAACACGGGTTTTGTGTATTTTGGGGGGCAAGGGGAAAACATGTCGTCTAGACCTTATGAGCACAGGCCCCCCGGTCCTAGGGGGCGGGCTTCTCGAATTCTCGACACCCCCAATTTGTGATTCAACAGTCTGATTTGGGCCTGGCTCTGATGCCTGGGGAGGGGGAGGAATGACCCGGAGCGAAAAAGGCGACCCGGGGGGTGGGGCCCGCGGGGGGGGGAACAGGGCCCTCTCCCAGGGCGTCGGGGGGTTGAAGGTGACATCTGAGGGGAAAAATTTTCGTCCAGGAAGCTTTAAACCCGGGTGGGGTTTATTGGGAGATTGTCAAGGATTTTTGGATGGGAGGAACCCGTGCAAAGGGCCTCAGTTCATTGAAGCTGGAACGGGGGACAACAAATTGTTGAGGGAAAACTTGGTAAGATTTGGGGGGGAGCAATGGTGGCCGTGGAGGTACACCAGGAGATTTGTCTGAAAAGGATTTGGGGTAATTTAGTTTTAGGAAACGAACTGGGCTCAAGATAGATGAGGTCATTACCCCGGGGGAGAGGCCGGGAAAAAGTCTGGGCACGGTTTTGGGCCGAGGACACAAGTGGTAGAGGTTGCCCGAGTTGCAAATTGGGAAAGGAGGGGGAGGTGACTGCACAGGAAAACTGAGTGGCAAAGGAACACGTAAATGAAAAGTGCAGTGGGGAAATCCCAGAGGCAAGGGGAAAGCCGCCCCTTTTTGTAAAATTTTTAGATGTGTCACGCAAGTTAATGACTTAAGACGAGGTCAAGAAAGTTTGGTTGGAGTGGTTTTTTTAAGGCGGTTTGATGTTGACATATGCTTTTTGCAAGAGCAGAATCACAGTGCTGGTATGTGTTGTGGGTTGAAAGGATATCGGATGTATGTAAATCCAGTGGTTTGCATTGAAAGGTGGAGGTAGCTGTTGCGTAAAGGAGACCAGGCCCCTTGCGTGTCATCGGTTGGGAAGAGGGGGGGGTGGGAGGATCGGGAGGGTGGATGGCGTCTGGGGAGGGTGAGAGTCGAGTTGTTTGTGTGAGTTACTTGCCAGCAACTAGTAATATCAGGGTTTATAAAAGTTAGATTTTGGCAGAGAGGTATTGCTGTATTCACTTGAGGGTTTGCCTGCCTATAACAGTATAGGAGGTGATTGGAATGGTGTGTTGGAGTGGTGATGTCGAACCGAGGGCAGGGGCGGGTTTGTGTGCGAGATATTGGGGTTGTTGATGTGGTGGGGCGTGGGGTTACCTATTGGAGCATACGTTCGTCCGTAGGGGATATGAAGCGCGATTAGCAGAATTTATAATTAAGCAGGGTATAGATGTTGTGAGGGTGCAAACCTTCTGATGTGGGGTTTTCTGATTCACAGAGCGTAATAGAGATTTGGATGTGGATGGAGTGGTGCGTATTTATTCTGGGTGGTACTGGAATGTTAAATGTAAGGCTTCTAAGGAAGAGGGGGAGGGGCCTTTTTTCAGTGATTGGTGGTTGCTTTTTGGGAGGCTAGAACAGGGAGATAGATCTGTTAGAGTTGGGTGGGAAATGCAGGCAAAACCTGGAATAGCGAATTTTTTTAAGGCTCTAGGGGGACGAGAGGCGGGCGAAGGTGGCGTTTTGGTTGCAAAATTATCTGGTGGGACAGTTGCAAGATTGTTATGTTGGGGGAGGTGGATAGGAGGGATGATATGGACAGACTGCGGAGTAGAATAGCTGAATTTACACTTGATAGGATTGATGCAATTAGGGTTAGGGCGGGGTTAAGAGGATGTTTGTGGGGTGATAAACAGTGCTGGGTATGTTTTACGTTAAATTTCGGGACCGACAGAATGTAACCACCATTCTACATTGGGAGACAAGCCACTGGGGTGGGAGGGTATCAGTGGGTTCGAGTCCTATCCATACGGAAAGACGTCATTCGTCTCTCAGCATGAGTAGATGAGGACGTGTTCTACACTGCTGCCCTCTTTAGCTGTTTCGTGGTAGTGTCATTTTCTCAACATGGCGCGGAGCAGACGCCGCGTAAACATCTGTGTGTTTGGAAATTAACTCGTGGGGCAGTGCTTGGACCATCAAATGGCGATATTATTGCCAGGCGATAAATCCGAGACACCTATGGTATCGCCAAACGAGGATTTGAGCGTGTAGCGATGAATGGTGTGACAAGATTCTTTGTAATGTTTAGCTCAGCTCAAGTTTACGAGAATTGTCGTCGACAAGTATCAGAGGTCAATCTGGTGGTTAAACCAGGCTGTGTCTGTGAAGCTACCGAGGTATCCCGCCATATACATGGGTAAAGTGAGAAATGTACCCTTTGAGGCTGATATTGCGACTGATATACGTGCTTGCCCTGAGTAATTTCGGCACCATACACATGGCTACAGCAGGGAGCGGAGGTTGGCTGATGGCATATGAAGGACTACCTGAGGGAACTTTTTCGGTAAAAATGACATTACGACATCAATCCTTCATATGTGATCCTGCAAGACTTCAGGACTCAAGTTTTTGGACTTATGGCATGGGCAACGCCACTTGTAGGTTGTGTGAGCATACGATCATTTGGCGGTGCAGTGTGAAGGAGACGAGGTGCCAGGGTTGTACAACAGAGCAATTATTTATGGGGATGGAAAGTATAAGGCAAGAGGTGCCTGAAGCGCTGCTGTGTGCAACCCTCAAGATTGTCTTTGGAGTGAAGAGGGTGAGAGGTCTCTGTCACGGTGTGGTGCTACACTCCCGGAAGTTGTCGCTCCTTTGGAGGCAGCCCCAGAGGTGGGAAGGAAGGCTTCGCGAGATGAGGCAGGCAATGAATGTGGAGGGAGACATCCATTGTCTCTGGTTCGACGAATTATGTTACGGAGGACAGCATGAGTCCTGCGATGGCACCATCCTAGATTTGGGACAGGCTGCGCCGGCGGACTGGATCACGGACGTGCAGCTGGTTAGTGGACGCACAGACGCTTGCTGAAAAAAAAAAACGGTGGAGGTGGGAAAAATTCACCAGGATTGCACTGGGACGCGAAATGCAGGTGGTAGAAAAGTGTAACACGAAAGTGCTCTGTTACACTTTAGATTCTGATGATGTGTTAACGCCAGCCAAAGTCGTCAGGGAAGGAAATCATGGGCGGATGTGGCATCAGGAAATGGGTCCTTGTGTACCCAAAGCACAGGGGATGATAGGAGTGCTTCAAAAGGAGGGGGAGGGCGAAAATTGGAAACAATAAAAATCTAGTGAAAAATACATTCAGTGTCGAAAGGAAAAACCATCATTGTCGTTTTAAGTGCCTCACAATAAACATTAAGTGTTTGCGGAAACTGTTCGAAAGTGTGCATGGTTATGATTTATTGGTGCGTAATAATGTGGACGTTGGGTTCATAACAGGAACACAATCATAAATGTGGTAGTGAATTGCGGATAGAAGGATATAATGTGTACATGGAGAATGTTACAATTCGGTTGAAAGGTGCGTTTGCCATCATGATCAGGGAGGACTAGCCGTTTGTGGTGAGACGTAGTGAAGGGAGGGATGGGAGGTTAATAAGGGTGGATGGACTTTGGGGACGGGGTGAATGGTGGCTTTTGTGTGTGTGTGTGGTCCAGTGAGAATGGCATGGGCGTGTCAAAAGCAACCTTTGTGAACGAGGTGTTACTTTATTTTTTGGAGGTACTCCCTGAAGTAGCTATTGTAGGCGGGGATTTGGAATTGCGTTGATCCGGGTAAGGATGTAGAACCTCGGGGATGTGGGTACTTTTCAGGGGTTGTTATTGGGGAGGGATTTAAGATCAGGGGTGGGGATTAAAGGACGTTGGTGGGGGGGGGGAGGTTGAGCATACCTTTTGTACGTCGTGGATATGGGGGCGCGACTTGATAGAGTGTACGTGTCACGCTCCATCATAGTTAATAGTGTGCGTGTTTTAGATGTGGTTAGTGAGGTTTTCTGATCATAGAGGAGTTCTTGTGGACGCAGGGTGGGCGGGTTTACTAAGAGGGGTGGTAGTTATTGGAAATTGAATGTTAAATTGTTATAAGGGGAGGAGAATAGGAAATCTTTTGAGTGTTTTTGGGGATGGGTGTTTGTTAGCACGGGGCTCCTGGGGATAGAGACTGGTTAGGTGGTGGGATGTGGTGGCTAAAGAAACGTAATCGGGATTACTATGTTCGGCTTTGGGGAGGGAACGTATTCAACTTTTATATGGGCTACAGGGGTATTTAGAAGGACAGGTTACGCAATTGTTATGTGGGTGATGGTTGCGAGATACCCTGTGGGAGGAAATAGAGTGATTTAAAGCACGTATTAAGGGTCTGCATAATGATCAATTTGATGGTGTGCTCGTGTGGCTGGGAGGGTTGGAGGCGGTTCTCTACGGGATCGGCCTTCGGCTGTGTGCGTTAAAGGGGACAGCAGAAGAGGAGGCGGCACGGGGATGATGGGTGTTAACGGTTCAAGTGGGATGGGAGGGTGTGGGGGAGGGCAGGTGTTGATGTCGACTGGGGGTATGAGTGGATATATTGATGCTGGTTTGGGTCATATGCACAACATTGTGGGTATTATGCGAGATGGTGCTTTGGGGGAAATGGGTGGTGTGTGCAATGCGAGCTTGATGGTAGAGATTAGGGAAGACTTTGAAGGACGCTTACGGAAGGGGAAATTTGGACGAGATATAGTAGCGTGCAAGTTTAGGTGAAGGACCGGGTGTAGGACGGGTTGCCTAATGATTTTTATGTTGAGAACTGGGAAGTATTGAGGAGGGATTTTTTAAGTCAGATTGTTCAGTGTAATGAGGGAAAGAGGGGGGGCAATGGATGTGGCGGCAGGGGGGAATGCTGTTGTTGTTTTAGTGCGTAGGGTGGACTGACCACGGTAGAAGTTTCCCGTGCAATTGCGCTTATGTGCGGTGGTTATAAGTTATTTGCGGGGGTATTAGGGGACAGAATCAAGCAGGTTTTGGGTGGGAGTAATTGATATGAGGAACAATGTGGGCATACCGGGTGGATCAATGTATGACAGGGCATGCGCTATTGGGAGTTTTGTAGAGCATAGGGGGGAGGGGGGAGGGTTGTTTTGGCTCTGGATTGGAGAGCTGCTGTGATAGCATAGAATAGGGATGCATTATGGAGTTTTGTGCGTTGGTTGGGTGTCGGGTTGGGAAATTGTTCTTGGGCGAGGCTTTGGTATCTGGGTGCAGTTATGAGAATGCAGGTTAAGGACGACTAGGTGTGGCATTCAGATGCGGATGGGGGTTTTGACGACAGGAATGCCCTTGTCGCAAATTTTGTTTTGCATGTCTTCAAGATCCCTTTTATAAGGCAGTTAAGGTGGAGTATAGCGAGAGCGAGGGTTGTTGGTGTTGCACTGTGAAGGGGAACGCGGGGTATAGTGGGTTTCCCGTGGTGATACGATGTCTTGGTGAGGGATAGTGAGGGATTTACATAAGGTAGAAAGGGGTGATGGACGTTTTGGTGAGGCTACAGGGATGAAAAATTAATGTGTAGTAAAGTCCAGTATTTGGTTCTAGGGGATGGCGTACTTAATGGTGAGATGTTGAGGGTGGGTGGCGTGTGGTAGATAGCTGTTGATATGTGGGAATGTGTACATGCGGGAGTGAGATAGGATGCACAAGAGGCAGGTTCGAGGCGCGCCTGTGGATGGAGTTTTGAAGGGATTGGGTGGCTTGAGGGCGGAGCATTTATCGTTGCATCAAAGGGTTGTCGTCACGAGTGTCCTGTTGTTATTAGCAAGTTGTGGCCGTGGTGACAATATGTCCGTTGCGACGGTGTGTGAGGTGCAAACGGTTGCAACTGCGGGTATTGGATTTATATGGGTGATTCGGGTTGTGACTGGCTGAGTGGAGGGGTGGTTGTGTCGCTTCTCGTTGGCCCCAGGGGGGGGGGGCTGGGCTCTTATACCTCTTGAGAAGCGTATTGTTGAGTTTGTGTTTTCTGAAAAGGGGGTTTGTGAAGGGAGGGGTGTGAGGGGGGGGGGGAGGCTTTTGAAAGACTGCTCAGGATATGCCAAGCGTGGTGGAGGGTGTGGGAAGATTTAATGTTTGGGGAGGCTATGTTGCGAGTTTTACTGAAGTAAGGGATCCGAAAACAGCTTAAATTGAAGGTTCTTGAGAGGGTGGGGGGTGGGTCTGTGGTGGCGGCAGTTGTGGGGGCTACCTTTATGGATGCATGGGGTTCTGTATGGAAATGTCTTCAACAACTACGAGTAAATCCAAGTGTTCTGGGAGGTTATGTTTAGGTGTTTACATGGGAGCTTTGCCGTCTGGTGTTGGTGTTATTTAATAGGACGATTAAGGGAAGGTTTGGGGGAGTGCAACTCGACTCACCCCTCCCATCCATCTCCCCCCCCCCCCCCCCCCCCCCCCCCCCCCCCCCCCCCCCCCCTTACTCCCTTCACACCCCCATACACTTTCCCACGCTCCCCCCCCCCCCCCCCCCCCCCCCCCCCTCCCCCAACACTTTTGTACTTGTTTCGAAGATGTGAGGGTTGGCTAGTAGAGTAGTTAGGTTAATGGGTGGGGAAGGGATTCAGGTTGTTGCGGGTGTTAAGTTTAGATATGGGTGGGGGAAGTCAGGCAGGGTGGTGAATGCGGTTGGTATGTGGTCACAGATTTTTTTTATATTCTTGGGCAATGAGGGAGGTGGGAGTCGAGGAAAAAGGATAAGAGGTTTAGGGGCCACGATGTATTGAACAAGTGCCGCAATAGGGATCTTATGGGTGGAAGATGGGAGACGCATATACTGAAGGTTATCGTAGATTTCAGGTTGAATGATTTAAGGTTTAAGTGTAAAGTAAGGGGTTGCGGAGGGTGGCTCGTTTTCTTGGATATGGAAATGTGTATAGATGTTAGCGTGTGTGGTATGTTGGTAATATAATAAATAAGGCTTCTTTTGTGATGTGAAGTTTTGGTCTGGGTTGTTGTGTAAGATATGTTATTCACATTGTTTTTCAGAAGGTATCGGAAAATTTCATATGTAAGTAGTGGTGTTTACACGACATGATTGTGTGTTATAATGTGTGAGAGGGTACATCTCACAGTATTTGTGTGTGTGATGGTTTGTGGTGACACAAAGGCATATCTAAGTATGTCTGGATTCTCCTTTTGTCCTCCAAAGGTGTTATTTTTACAAAAAAGTTAGTACTGTGGTGTATGTGATGTGTAGGTTTATATGTATTCAACACATGCTTGTTGATATGTTCCCTTTCGTTACTTTTTTCAATTGTTATTTCAATGCACTTGGATTAGGCATTATACAACGGTATCGTTCTTTACCTATGAAGTAATTTTTTTTTTTTTTTTTTTTTTTATTTTTTATTTTTTTTTTTTTTTTTTAGACGCATTTCCTTTCGTGTCTGAGATAGTTGTATACGGGTTTTTAAGTGTAAATGTAATGAGGTTCGGTTTGGAGATCAAAGTTTTTTTTTTTTTTGTTTTTTATTTTTTTTTTCTTTGTATGTTTATTGTATTTTTGGTATATGTAAAGCTGTTTTTAAAATGTTCGGAATAGTATGTAGATGTTCTAGTAGGGAATATGATGTTAGAGTTTTGATGTTTATTGATTAATGAGAAGGCTGGAAGGTAACTGTTAACATTTTTTGTATATATTATTTTTCAATTGTATGAGTCTTTGTCATATGTCATGTTAAATGTAAAAATTTTTATGGAAGTTAGGTTTTGAGTTCATTGAATGTTGTAAGTTCATGACCTGTTACGGTGTTTATTTATTGCTATGTTATTGGCGTAAGTTATTATTGTATGTTATACAGATATATCTTGCAAGTATATAGGTGAATTCCATTTGTGTTAGTTTATTATGTGTTTGGTTTTCTTATGTCAATGGCCGAACCTTCAGAATTGAGATCCATACTGTTTCCTTTTATTTTTATATTTATGTATACTGTATTGGTTATAAATAAAATATAAAAAAAAAAATACGGAAAGTATGAGTCTCTATGCTGATAGTTGGTTTAGAGAGAAATGGAGTTGGAGGGAGGGGGCTTCCTGGGAGGGTATTTTTGAAGGGGGGTTCCATAGCATTTTAAGTGAGCAGGATAGAGTGGGGTTGGAGGTTGGTATAAGTGAGGTTGAGGTGGAAGAGGCAGTTTTCGGGATGAGTACCGGGAAAACACCAGGGATAGACGGTATACCAAATGATTTTTATAGAGCACATTGGGGGTGTATTAGGCAGTGTTTTGTTAGGCTATTGGACCATATGTTAACTAGTGGGAAGTTGGGCATATCGCAAAGTACGGGTGTCATAGTTTTGGTGCCAAGAAGGGGGGGGGGTAGAGAGTTGAGTGCTTACCGTGCAATATCTTTGATGTGCGCTGATTACAAGGTTTTTGCGAAAATTTTGGGTAATAGACTGAAGAAGGTCATGGGGTCGGTGATACATGGGGAACAGTTTGGTATCCCGGGGAGGAGTATGCGGGTAGGTCATGGTCGTATTCGGGATTTCCTTGAGGGTAGTAATACGGGAGGTATTCTAGGTCTGGATTGGGAGAAAGCTTATGATTATGTGGATAGGGAATTTTTGATTGAGAGTATGGTGAGAATGGGTTTTGGAGGGAGGGTGGTTGGATGGGTGAGGACTTTGTATGAGAATGCATCAATGAGAGTACAGGTAAATGGGAGGTTGGGTAGTTCAGTAAGCATGGGAAGGGGTTTAGGCAGGGGTGTCCACTCTCCCAAATACTCTTTGCATGTATGCAGAATCCTTTCTATGTTCTGGTTGATGGTGGGATGGGAAGGTTGGGGGAGAGTGGAGGATATTGTGGGAATATTGTTGGTTATGTAGATGATACAACTGTTTTACTTAATGAGATTGAAGATTTAAGAAAAGTGGGAAGGGTAATTGAGATTTTTGGGAATGCACGGGAGAGAGTTAATAAGCAGAAATCACGGTTGTTGGAGGTAGGGGTTGGGAAAGGGGGGCCCTTTGGGGGGGGAGTTTTTTGGGAAACTGTAAAGGGGCTAAAATTTGTGGGATTTTTTTTTTTTGGCAGATGCCAGGAGAGCAGGGGGGTTAATTCAGAATGGAAATGGACAGGCTTTGAGTGGGCTGAGGGTCAAGGGGCCCGGGGGGAGTAACCCTTGCATCAAAGGGTTTGGTGGTAAATACCGATTTATAAAAAGATCATTGTCCTCTTCTTTTCCGGCCGAGGGGACGTGCTGCGCAGGCCCCCCGATTCATTGTTTTTTTGCGCAGTTTACCTGTTTTTGAGAAATCAAAATGGGGGAAAACATGGGCAGGGTGAATACTGTCTGGTGGTGCTGGTACTGGTCCCCGGATTTACAAGCGTCGCTGCCAAGTATTACCCGCATGTATATGGCATACCGAACGAAGAGTTGTATGGTGTAGCAGTGAAGGAGTGTACAGGATCTTCATCAGTTCAAGAGTGCGGGTTTTTACGCCAGCATAGTCGACGCTTTTTCAAGAAAAGAGGATGACCGTTAATTTCTGCTTGGGGGTTTGCCTACATACTTCAAGCTATGAAACGTGGGTAAAGGTGAAAAAATTCCCCTTTGAGGCCTTGGAAATGATGTTGGGGAGGTATTCCTAGGTTGGAAAATCCATTGGGCACATTTGGGGATGGGGAAAGGAGGGGCCCTTTGGGGGGCTGCCAGAGGGTCTTTCACATTGAAAGATGACTTTTGGGAAAACCCAAAACCATCGAGTCTGATGAAGATTCAAACCATTTTATTTTTTTTATGCAGGACGCGTGGACATGTAGGCGTGGGGGTTCTTATACCTAGGGGGCCCAATGCATAAAAGGGCGGGGCCCAAAGGGGAACGGGTGCCAACAACTGTAAAACGCAGCTGCTCCCCCTTGGCACCTGCGAAGGTGAAGCGAAAGGACAGGTTTTTGGGGAAGTTGAGTGAAGAAGTAACAGAGCGAGTGGGAATGGGAGCGTGCGAACGTTCCCCTGTGGGAACGTGTCTGAGCGACCATCTAGGGATGAGACTTTTGACAGAATGCCTTACAACAGGAGGCCTTTTGGACGAGGTCTTGAAAAATTCTTGGGGGGAGGTGGAAGACATAGGAAGGGGAAAAGGACGGGAGGGTATTGGAGGGGAAAGCAGCTGCACAAAAGTGTGAGAACACCTTGTGCAACGAGAGTAAGCAGCACACGGGGGGAGGTTAGGTCACCGGGAGGACGGATGCGAGGCAACTGTGGAGGTGGCCACGTAAGGAGCAGCGTGACGTCGATATGGAAGTGTCTTAACCCCGGGCGAGTCGGAAAGAAACCTTGGAAACTGGGCTAGGCTACCGGGGAATGGGGGAAACCGGTTCTGTGGTGCGAAAGGGGTCAAAGGGAAAGGGGGGGGAAACGGAGGTCTGGATAGACCAATCCAAACGTGGCTAAAGTCAAAACCCACGTTTTTTCAAGCAACCTTAAAAAAGGGGCGGGGAAAAGCCCTTATTTTAAAAATTCAAGGGGGCACCATTAAAATTTTAAAGGCCGAGAGCTAGTTTAAAGAGAGTGGGATGGAAGGTTTTTAAGGAGATTTGATTTTGGATAATTTTTCATACAGGACTAATTCAAGTTTATGTGGTTTGCCTTAAAGGGTTATAAGAAAATTTGTAGTGGTCGGTGAGGTTAAAAGGGGGGTTGCTGTGGCGTAAAGGAAACCATCCCTTGCGTGTTTGGGTGGGGGGAGGGGGGGGGTGAAGGGGTGGTTCGGGTAAGGGGAAGTGGGGTGAACAAGGGTTTTGTTTTATAGGAGTAACATGCCGGCGGATGGAAATGCGCTTTAAGGGAACTTTCGTGAGGGATGTTTTGTTTTTTTATTTGGGGGATTCCCTTTATTTTTACGTGATGGAGGAGATTGGATTTTTCATACAGGGGGGATGTGGAAACCCGAGGGGGCGGGGTGTGTTTTGGGGGTTTTTTTTAAACGCAAGTGTTGGGGGATGGGGAGTTTTAGATGAGTGGGGGGGGGGTGGTTGGAGGGGGCTATATTTTTGTACGAAGGGGTTTGCTGCCCGTCGGATGGGCTCTATCAGGGGGAAATAAGATTTCGGGATTTGGCCCTTCGATGGGGTTTTTTCGGACCACAGGGCGGTTTTGGGATCTTGATTGGGGAGGGTAGGTTAGGTTACACACGGGTTTAAATTAAAATTTAAAAATGCGAGACGGGAAAGGGGGAAAGGGGTGAATGGGGCTTTTGGGGGTTTGGGGGGCATCTTTTTTGGGATAAAGGGGTTGGGGTCGGTGTTTTGGGAATGGTGGAAAGCGAGCTAACCCCGGGTATTGCTGGTTCTTTAAAAAGGGACGGGAAGAGGCCGGGTGGGTAGGGTTACAGAAATTTTAATGCAGGGAACAGTGTTAGAGGGGAAGGGGGAAGCATGGGGGCCCGGGGCAATTTAGAGGAAACTGGCGGAGAAACACAAACAGTTTTGATGCTGGCTGTGAGGGCGGTTTTGGAGGCTGTTTTTGGGGGGGACAAACCTTGGGAAAAATTTTTTAAGACTTTTTTGGGGAAAGGGCAAAGGGTCAACTATTTTCCCAATTAGAGGTTAGTGGGGAAATTTGGGGGGGTATCATAAGGGACAGGGCTTACTACTCAGAAGGAAATGAGTAATTAAACGATTTCTGGTTTCGAAGAAATGGAGAAAGGGCAGGGGGGCAAAGTTTTTTGAGGAAGGTTGGAGGGGGGTGGGGGTTGGGGCAGAAAGAAGTGGAGGGATGGAGAGGGGAGGAGGATTATGGGGGGGGAAGTTGAGGGGGCATTTTTAACATAGTACTGGAAAAAGGCCGGGCATCGAGGGGTTAAAATGATTTTTACAAATTTCAGGGGGGCATTTTAAAAGACTTGTCTGGTGGAGGCATGAATTGATGCTGCGGGGGCAAGCAAGTCAGACACAAAGATGGGAGTGGGGGGGTTTTGGTTCAGAAAAAGCAAGGGGGAAATTTTTTTTAAGTGCGTATAGAGCTATCTCACTAAAGTTTCGACTACAAAATTTTGCAAAGATATTAGGTAATAGGAGAAAAAGGTAATTTGGTGCATTTACTAGGGGACAGAGGGTATCCGGGGGCGAAATATGGAATTGGGCATGGGGGCCCTAAAGGGGCTTTTTTGGGGGGTTGCGAGGGGGGGACTTTTGGGGGTTGTTTTGGGGGGGAAACAATACGTGTGAATAGAAAATTTTTAGGCTTGTTTGTTGCGTTGGGGTTTGGACTGGGTGGCGAGGGGGGTTTGATACGCTATAAAACCCGGGCTAGGGAGGGTCCAAGTTAATGGCGATTGGGAAGGCTGGTTAAAATGGAAGGGATTTCGGCAGGTCCCCTCTTTCACAAATTCTTTTGCGTCATGCAAAATCCTTTATGGGGTCATTTAGGGGGTGGGAGCTTTAAATGGGGGAGGGAAGGGCGCTCAGCATGGGGGTATTTGGGGTGATACCACTATCCCGTAGAAGGGGGGGAGGAATTGCGTATGGTGGGGAGGGTGTTGGGGATTTTTGGGGGGGTGTGGGAATAAGTAAATAGGGGGGAAATCGGTTTTTCGGAGTGGGTGCTTTGGGGGGGGGGGGGCTTGGGGTTTGGGTTTGGTGGGCAGGGTGGATAATTTTTAAGATTTGGGAGTTTTTACATGGCGAAAGCGCAGGGGCTAGGAGGTAAATTCAGAGAGGGTATGGGGAAAATAGTGAGTGATTAAGGGGTTTACGGGGGGGAATGTCACATTCGCAGAGGGGGTAATAGTTAATTCGCTGGTTTTACAGTAAGGTTTGGGGTATAGGGAAGTTATCCTTTGAAACACAGGACGTACAAGAAATACAGAGCTGCTCTTGTTTTTTGGGGTTTTTTGGGGAGCATGGCTGAGCAAGGAAAAGGTGGTCGAAAGTACGCAAGGGGGTGGGGTCTTTTTTGCACTGGGGCCGAGGGTGAAAACGTATAGAAAACAGTCATTTGTTAGGGCTGGAGGGGAAAGAGGGGTAAAGTGGGGGAAGGGGATGGGGGGGGGTTGCGGGAAAGGTGGGAGGAAAGATTAATTGAAAGTGAGGATATGCGAGGGTTTTGTTTTTGGTTAAAGAGTTGAGCGCTTAAAGTGGGGGTTTGGTATCATTGAGTGGAGGAAAGGAAATCCCGCAGGGGGTATGGTCTATCCATTGTATGATTGGGGGACAAATGGGAAGACTTCAGGAGGCTCTTAATGGGCCCAGGGGACGTGAGTTTTTATACAATTTAGATGGGGGTCCCAGCTTTAAAAACATTTTGAGTTTAATGGGTTTTTGGGGAGGGAACCGCCGCAGCAGTGTGGTGGCTGGAAACGGGATTTCTGCGGTTTTTTTGTGAAGAATTGAGGGGGGTACGGAAAGTGGGTTTGGGGGGGTTTTTTTGTCTGTTAGGTGGGGGGAATTAAAACCCTGCGGCTTTTAAAAAAGAGGGAAAAGGGGGATCAGGGAGGAAAAAGGGGGATTGATGTGGGGAGTGGATTTTCGTTATTTCCCGGGAATGAAAGGGGCGGGGGGGAGGATTTTTGAAATTAAGGGAATTGCGCGCGTATATACAGGGTGCTCGTAGGGAACAAACTATTTTTGGGGGTCAGTGGGGGAGCTTTTTTTTCCAAAACTACAAGAATTTCAGTCAGTCTCTCCACAATTGGACGTAATAACCATTGGGGGCGGTTTTCTTTGGAGTTTGGGTTTTTTCAGGGGTTTTTTTTTAGTGGGGGGGGCGTATATGGGAATGGTTTTAGCGAATGACAAGGGTGATGGTATGTAGTTTAATGGTTAGGTTGGGGGGTAAATAGTCTGATTCCGGTTGCTGTTTTGGAAAGGAACACTAAAAAAAATGGTTTTCACGGGTTTTAATTGCTTTGGGAGGGGGTGAATGTGTGTGAATGTAGTGTTTTTGTTAAAAAATGTATTATAAATAGGAAACTCCGGTGTGGGGTTATAGAGAAACTCAAGAATTTAGGTAAAATATGTTCAGGTTAATTTAACTTTCGGCTTAGATCATAATAATCAGATGAACGATTTCGTGGTTCTTAAATTTTTATGTACAGTAATTTTTGTTTTTTTTTTTTTTTTTTTTTGGAGTGGTGAGACACTCCCGTGCAAAATTTGTAATTATCATCTGATGGTGATGGTAAAAGTTTGTATATATGCCACAAACAATTACGAAAACAAGTTTTGTTGTTCTGTTACACGTTTTTTTAGATAATATTTAAATTTTTATTCACTTAGCTTTTTTTTTAACTTTTTGGTTATGGTTCAAAGTTTGTTGTACAGGGGTGGGACAAGAAAACCCCCGGGTTTCAAGTGTGAAAAGGGTCTGGGTAGGAGGGGCATGTGTGAATGTAGTGTGTGGTGTATAATGTAATTTTCCCCAAAGATATGAAAACTCCCCCGTGTTTGGAGTTTTTTATGAGGAAAAAAATATACAATGTCATAAACTGGTGACTAGGGTTAAATTTCTTTAGGTGAGTCATAAAAATATCAGAAAACAAAAGTGGTTATTAAAACAACTCTCATGTATAGTAAAATTTTTGTTATTTTTTATTAGGGAAATATAATAATGTACATTTTTTAGGGGTGGGTAACACTCCATGTCAAAATAGCAATGTAACATTTTTATGAACTCTGTAAAAGTTTTTATTATCCCAAAATGTTGGGTATTTGTTTCTTTTTGCTTTGGGGGGAAGGGGGGAAAATTTGTAAAATTTTTTTGTAGGAAAAAAATCTATAAAAATTAACGGTAATGGACAAGTGTATGGGAAAAATAAAATTAACAGTGTTTCAGAACATTTTTGCATTTGTAAAGGATTCGTATGAAGGGAATAAAAAACAAAGTGGGAAAAAATAATTTCAGATTGTAGTTTTGGGGTATCTTTGGCTATAATTAATAATAATGTGAATATTTATTCATCTTGGTAATCTTACTTAACATGAACATGGGATATAAGTATAGGGGGGTAGGGGCGTTTTTGGCAAAAACAACGTTAATCGCTGTGTTCATTTAGACAATGAAATTTGTAATTTTGGGGAAAACTGATACGGTTCTTTTATCATTTAATTATTGTTTGTTTTAAATAAAATAAAAAAAAAAATGCTACTGGGATGAGAGTTAAAACAGAAATCACGGTTGTTGGAGGTAGGGGCTTGGGTAGGAGGGACCTTGGGGGGGGTTTGGTTGGATAACTGAGATAGGCAAAGATTTGTGGATTTTGTTTTGGCAGATGCCAGGGGGAAACGGAGGTTAATTTAGAAATGGGAAAAGGGCGAGCTTTGAGTAGGGTGAGGAGTCTAAGGGGGGGGGATGTAACCCTTTCATCAAAGGGTTTTTGTTGGTAAAACGGGTGATTTTAGAAGGTGTGGGGAGTGGCGTAAATTTACCCATTACAAATCAGAATTAGGAAAAGCAAAAAGGGGCTTAAGTAGTTGGGGGGATGGGAGGGCATGGTTGGGCAAAAAGTAGAATACTGCGGAAGGCGGGGGACTGGGATTGATTGCATTAGGGGCTAGGGGGAAGGGGCTATAAAAGGAAGCGGGTATTTCGGGGAGCGGGGGGAAAGGGGGCTTGGGGGGGGGTGATGGGGGATATCCCCAAAAGGGGGGGGTGGGGGACTTAGTGGATGTGAAGACATGTTGCGGTTTTGTTAAAGGTATCAATTTTTAAAAAATCAAGGTAAAACGTTTGTGGGGGTGGGGCCTCGTCAGGGAAATTTAAAGCAAGGGGTGGCAGTTTCCCCCCCTATGATTGGAGAGTGATATGGGTGGAAATTTAGTAAATTAAGAATACCGGCAAGAGCGAGGGAATTAGTTTTATAGATTTCTTATGGGGACGTTAGCATCGAAAGAGGTGCTAAGACAATGGGTTTTGTGAGAGAGGCGTCATGCGCTTTTTGTGGGGAAGTTGAAAACGGCTTTTCATGTAGTATTTTTTGTTGCATTGGAGGTGGTAAGATTGTGGTTGAAGAGGGTTTTCTTTTATTGGGGGGGGGAAAAAATATCACCCCTTAGGGCCCTTTAATGTTAGATATGGAAGGGGTACCCAAAGAGGTGGGAAGGGCATCAGATATGTAATAGTTGATTCTTGTATGTTTCTTGGGGGATGAGGGAGGTGGAGGGAACATTAGGATAAAAGCGTTGGCGGCGAGTGTTTATAGGACAGCATGTTAGGAACAAACAATTATATGGGGGAAGGTGGGTAATTAGTTTTCCGGAGGGATATCGTGGACTTACTGTTGAACGTTTACTCCGTTTGAGTATGGGGTGAGAGGCAAGGGGTTGGTCTCTTCAGTGGTGCACCCTCTTGGTGTGATTGGAAGCCTGGTGAGGTATGGTTGATTGGTTTGCACGGTGGTTGATGTGGGTAAAGTTTATTGTAGGGAGCCGTTGGGGGCTCCGGGGTATGTATTATTATTATTATTATTATAATCAAGGGGGAAGCGCTAAACCCGTAGGATTATACAGCGCCCAGGGGAGGGGGGATGTGGAAGGGGCATTCGGCTTAAAATTGGGGAACTGAGCACAGATCCAAATTTCCTTAAATCAAGAGCCCCTCACCAACATCAAGGAACCTTCCATGAGGGGTCCGGGGTATGTAGACCTTATGAATTTTTGTAAAATCGCAGAGTCAAAAGTTGTATGTGATTTTCGGTTTTTTCCCTTATTGTTATAAGAATCATTTTATATGGAGGTTTATATTTATAGATAATGTGAGGATATGTCTATTTTTTTTAATTTGAAGATAGATTTACCTTGTATACCCCCTCTTTTTTTTATTGTATTAAATATGTAATTATGCACTATGTACAAAAAAATATAAGATTTGATGGGGTTTATTTTTCCCTTTATTTTGATGAAGGCCTATTATAATTGGTTTAATAATAACTTAACTTTGTGTATGTGTAGGTTGTTTGGGGGAACCCAAATGTCTTTGGTAATTCTATCATAGTTTGAAAAATTTTAGTTTATTTGCGGGACAAGTTTTTAGCGATTTTTTTTCTATGTTGATTTAGTTTGTTTTTTTGAATAATTTCACATACATGTATGTATAAGACTGCGTTTGTATACATATTATTGCAGGACCCCTTCCCACATGTCTTATAATGACCTGACGTTTTTGTTTGGGGTCTGCTGGGTTGGGTTATTTTAGAGAAATTGTTTTCAATGACCATTCTTAGGGGAAAATTTTTTTTATGTTATTTGAATGGGGACTGTATATACGGGGGGGGGGTTGGGAGAAGTGTCAGCTGTGTGCACTGGCAAAAATGGTATTGTAAAGGAGGGTTGAAAAATTTTGTGGATTAATAAAAAATAAATAACAAAGTGGAAAAAATAATGCAGATTGTAGGTTTGGGTTTTCCTTGGTTATAATAATAATGATGAATATTGTTATGATTATCTTGTGTAATCTTACTTAACATAGTTACATTGGATGTAATGTATATGGGATGAGGGACAGTTGTGACAACACAACGTTAATCGTCTGTGTTCATTTAGACAATGAGATTTATAATTTTGAGTAAGAACTGATACTGTGTTCTTTTATCTATTTAATGTATTTGTGTTGTTTTAAATAAAAATAAAAAAAAGTAGATATACGTTGTACATGAATCATGTAGAATTGAATTTTATATTATCTCAATACATTGAGTGATACTGAACGTATCATGTTGTTCAATATGGAATAATGAAAGTATTTCATACAATATACAGTTACATATAAAGATTGTTACGTGTCAGGTGGATTGACATGCAAGAAGGGCGGGGGTAGTGTTTTCAGAATGTAAGGTGTACATTCCGTGGCAGGATGTACAATGTAAGGTGTACATTCCGTGGCAGGATGTACAATGTAAGGTGTACATTCCGTGGCAGGATGTACAATGTAAGGTGTACATTCCGTGGCATGATGTACAATCAGGAATGAGATGTACTTGCCAAGGAGTCTTTAGGTTAGATTTAGTGTTCCAGACATAATGTCATTACTTCAAGGATTGGAGTGGTCATTGTTTACTGTACAGATTTGTCTTTCAGATGTAATATGTTAATTGGAAAGTACATGTACTATGCAGAATTTTTCATCACTGTTTTCACTATGTAATTTGTCGTTTATTTTTATGTACTATGTATGTCTTTTCAATAAAATATAAAAAAAAAAATGCCTCCCTCCAACCACTCCCGATCCCCCTGTCCCATACCCGCGGAACCCTTATCGCCCTAAAAGTTTCTAACCCACCCACCCCTCCCCTTCTCTTCCATTCTCCTTAAACCAGAATCAGCATACCTGCTGATAGAATCTGTGTCAGAGAGACCCTGTCCCTTCACTATAACCCTCCCCACCCTCCACAACAATATGTGCCACGGTATTCCTCAACTGTCTGTCCTTGAATTTTCTGAGTACATACCCGGTTGGCTTATCACCTTTTAGTACGTCCTCCAATCCTGCCCTGACCCTGAGTGCATCAAAACGTTCATTATGCATCTCCACTAAACGACTCCTAAGTTCCCCCATGACTCCTACTCACTCCCTACCCACCCCCCCACCCCCGCATAACAATCATTCAACTGACCCTCTAAATAATTCTGCAAACCAAACCTCCAGCGTGCCCGTTCCCTTCCCCTCTTCCTAAAAAATTCTGCAATTTTCACCTTTGCCTGCAACTCCCACCAATCTAGCAAATCCACCTCCTCATCCCTAGCCTCCCAAAACCCTTTCCACCATGACTGAAAAGACCGACCTTGATCTTCCTCCTTTAAAAGCCTCACATTTAATTTCCAATAGCTCTGAATATTCTCGGAATACCATCTACCCTAAGGTTAGCCAACACTGCTCTGTGGTCAGATAAACCCACGTCTACTGTTCTAACTCTCTCCACTCCTATCCCCTGCCTCACATAAATCCTATCCAACCTTGCCTCATAACTCCCCTGTACATAGGTATGCTCAACCTGATACCCCCCCCTCCAACCACATCTACCACCCCGACATCACACAGTGCATCCCTTAAGACACCCAACACGCACCCCGCCCCTCTAGGTACTACGTCTGCATGCCTAATCACACAATTCCAATCACCTCCAATTATCGCTATGGCAGGTAAACCCCTGAGATAGTATAACAACACGTCCCGAACAAAATCTGATTTTATCCTCACGTTACCAATCGCAGGCATATAAACTCCCACAAAACACACCCTACTCTCCCCCCACCACCCATCCACCCGAACAACCCTCCCCCCCCCTCCTCCCACCCCATGACTCGCAAGGGACTGGTCTCCTTTACTAAAACAGCCACTCCACCCTTTAAAAGCGTTGCCATGCTTACAAACAACTTATATCCTCTCAATCTCAATTCATTACCTGACTTATAGTTATGCTCCTGTAGGAAACAAATATCCACGTCATACCTTTGAGGAACCACTCCAACCACAACCCTTTTTACTTCAGTCTTTAGGCCATTAGCATTTAACGTTACACACCTGAATGGTCAAGGAAAGGCGGCTTACCTCTGTGCCGCTGTGGCTTGCTCACACTTCCCTTCAAGCTGCTCACACTTTCCTTATTACTCTTTTTAATAAGACCCCCTACCCCCCCTTGTCTCTCCCCCCCCGATTTTTCCTGTACTCCCCCCCCCCTGTAGGGGATTTGCGAACCACCTCTGCCCATGCCTTCTTGCCTGGTCTTTGCCCAGGTGTTAAAACATCATCTAATTCAGTCAACCCCGCTGGCCGCTTCCTAGAGCTGCCTCCCACAGCCATCTCTTCCTCAGGTACATCCTCCCTGTGTACCTCTGCCACTACAAGTGTATCCTTTCCAGTATTCCCTGCTACTTCCGTCTTCTCACTCTGCCCTTGCAATTGCTGCTTTTCACTGGTCCGTCCATCCATGTCCTCTCCTACCAAAGCCTCCTCCAAGAATTCCTGGAGCACTGACTCCAAGGACACCTCCTGTGTCGACTCCACCACTTCCTCCACCACCACAGGCGTTGGAGTAGGATCTCCATCCTCCACCGGGAGAGTGACACACGTCCCCATCTGTTCACCCTCCTCCTCCACCTCCTCACTCCATAGAGGAGTCCCAGTCTTCGCCGCCGCCACCACACTCGCTTGCTGGACCTCCTCTACTGGGGCTGACACCCCCGGGGCAACTTTACGTGCACATTGCGCCGCTATATGGTCATAAGAGCCGCAAAGACGACACGTTCTCCTTTGCCCCACATACGACACATATACCTGATTTCTGGTGCCTGTCAACATGACATACGAAGGTATAGGCATCTTTAAGGTCATCTTGATGTTGTATGACCCTTCCGGGAGGCCCTCATATGGTCCATCCCGCCATACCCCTCCTCTAGCTTCATGAATGACTCCATACTTGCTAAAAACTTCCTCTATACCAAACTTAGTTGCCTCAAAGGGTACATTCCTCACTCGTACCCACGTGTAGTAAGTAGACACGTCATGCATGCACACATCCATCGTCGAGTTGAGGCACATTCGGCGTTCCTGGTACTCCTCCACCACACTGCTGTAGTAGCTAGTCCTCAGGAACTTCACAAATACTCGTTTCATCCCATTAAGGGCCACACCATACAGTCCTCATTAGGGATTCCATAAAAAATCCCTAATAATCGCAGGAAGAAGGACGTTCATCGTAGCAGGGCTCAGAGAACCCTTCAACAGCTCAATGCAGACTGTTAATCCTCCTGCCGGTGTACTCCGCCATGTCTGAACATGAAAACTGCGCAGAAAAACCCGGTGTAGTGGGAGCTACTGCGCAGTGCGTCCGCACGGCCCCAAAAACAGCGAGCAAACAATGTTAGCTGTATTGTTAGGATAAGTGTAGATTATCTAGTAGATTTATGTTAGGTTTTTGGTTTTTTTGTTAAGTGAAGGATGGGTTTTAACAAAATTTAACTCTTGTAATTTTTGTTAAAGTGTATTGAACCTTTGTCAGAATCTTTTAAATTTACAATTTATATATTGCAAGGTTTTGTTATATGTAAATTCATGACCCTGTGACATGTAATTTTTTTTTAGTTTGTTCTTGATGAAAAGTTTTTTTTGTAATATCTTGGGGGCATGTAGGTACAATCCTTTTTGTCATTAATTTGATTAGGCCAACTTTTTTTTTTATTTTTTGTTAAACGTTTTTGGTTTTAAAAAAAAAAAAAAAAAATAGCGATCGAACAAGCATTTTATGGTGTTTTTTGTTATATATTTTAACATATTAGTTACAAATTTTTTTTTTTCGGGTTTTATGGTGTGTGTCTTGTTTTCTTAGATTATGTAGGGTGTGCATTTAATTTTTAAGCGCTTGTCCTTTTCGTTTTCCCCGGGCTGATGGACGCACTGCGCAAACAGCCCCGCTTTTTTGGGTGGCAATTTCCCTGTTTTCCCCAAAGATGGCTCCCACTACCGCAGGAAGGAGCAACCCGTGTGGTTGACCTTTTTAAAAGGGGAAATTTACCCTACGAATCCCCCTGTTTTTTTTTACCAACGATTATTGGGGAAAACTTTTTTCATTGAAGTGAAGATTGCAGGGAGTACCTTAATGGACATCACGAATTTAAAAAAGCTGCACATGGAGGCTATAAAAGGACGGTGACTCAGTACAGGAAAAACACACCGTATCGCGGGTTGGGGGTACGCCTGCGAGACCCTCAAAATACTAACTGGGTGAGGACTCAACGTTCCTTTCGGGGCGACGTGGTATCCGAGGACATTTAAAAGATAGGTGAGGTGCATTATAATTTTGGTTTCGAGGACAGAGGGAATCTATAAAGGGGTTGCCGGGCTGGATCTTAAAAAACCGTAAGATGTTTTAAAGAAGACCTATTCCTCGTAGTTCCCCCTGGGGGATTTTAGACACAGCTTAGGACCTCGCAGGAAAAACGAAAGACTTTGTCGTGTGCGGCGTTTTGACCACATGGCGGCCGGATGTGGGAAAGAGCAGCGCCGGGGCCTTGGGGAACGGAATAGACACAGAGTCTCAGGCGGAACCCGCCGAAGTCTTTGAGTGCAGCGCAAAGGTAATTGGGCGGATGAAGGGGAGGGCAGTTAGAGAATTTGGTGCACCCCATGGTTCGGACTCCCCGAAAAAGCGGGCCCGGAGTTGACACACCTGGGGGGGTGGGAGAGACCGGTGATCCACAGGTTTATCTACGCCCCTACAGGAGATATTAAGTCTTTCCTGGACGTCCTGCGGGGGGAGAACCCAACTACAAACAGGAGAATCTGATGGTTGAAAAGGACTTGTTTGAGCAGTTTCCCAGACCTCTGGGGCAGAGCCTGGCATGTTGCAGTTGCTACAGTGGAACTGAGGTGCATAAGGGCAATGAAACTGATATGGAAATTGAGGGCACATCTAAAAAAGGGGGCTGGGGCCGTCAGATGAGGATGTTATAACACCAAGCTCAGCGTAAGGGAAAGAAGACTGGGCGGAGTGATAAGAAGGGGCAGGGTATTTTGCACAGGGGGGGGGGGGTACAGGGGGAAAGAGTGCCGGGAAAAAACGAAGCAGAAAAGAGGGAACGACAGGACACAAGACATAGAGGAAAGCCCCCCTTTCTGAATCTTTAATGTCAAAACGATAACGTGAAGGGCCCCTTAGGCTGACGGTAAACAGTAGGTTTGGGAGGATGTTTTGCGGCTTTTAAAAACATTATGTGTGTTTTATTCAAGAACACAATTTAAAGTTGGCGGATGAGGCAAACGGTTTTTAGGATGTATGTTTGTATTTTGGGGGAAAATTTTAAAGGGTGGGGGGCAGGGGGCTTGGGGGAATCCAGCCCATTCCCGTGCTCAAGGGGGGAGAGGGAGGGGGGGGGGGGAGGGTGGTGAGGGTGAAGGGATAGGGGTGGTTTAAGTAGTTTTTGGGATATATAGCCGGCAGATAGAAACTAGGGTAAAGGGCATTTTGAAAGGGGAGGTTTTTTTTTTCTACATGGGGGGTTTACCAAGGGTTTTAAAATAGGTGGGGATTGGAATGGAAATCAGGAATAAGGATGTGGAGCCGAGGGGGGGCAGGGTGTGAAACTTGGAGTTTTGAGGGATTTGTTGGGGGATGCAGGGGTTTAGACAAGTCGGGGCATGGGGGGAAATAAGCACACGTTTATGCGGAGGGGTTTGCTGCCGGGTTTGGGATCGTATATTATAACTCGAGATTAACAGAAAAGAACGTGTAAGACGATAGATTTGGGTTTTTTTTCGGACCATCGTGCCGTTTTGGGCAGAGAGGGCCCAGGGGGAAGGGGAGGGGTTCGTAGGTATGTGGGTTAAATTGGGAAAAATGAATGGGGGCTACTTCGGGGAAAGGGGGGGGAGGGTTGTTTTTTGGGAATGGTGGAACAATATGGGAGGCTCGCAATAAAGAGGAGGATGTCGGGGAATGGTGGGAGAAGCACGTAAATTGCAGATTTGGGTATTACCCCAGCAAAAGGGGAAGGGATGAGGCAGGGGAGGTTGGTTACAGAAATATTTAGAGGGGCACTAAATGATTGTTTTGAGGGGAGGGGGGGAAGACATGGAGAAATAGAGGTTTTAAGGGGAAATTGGGATATCAAAATTCTCGTTTTGATGCTAGTGTGGGGAAGGTTTAGGGGAGGTTTATGGGTGAAAAACCGTCGGATGTGTTTTGGGGAGATTTAGGAATAGGCAACGATGCCCCCGATTATGGTATTAGGGTGTAAAAAGGGGTGGGGGATATAGGGGGGGGGAGGTACTTTTCCCCACGGATGAATGAGCTTTAGCTGATTATTGGTTTGGGGAAAAATTTTAAGCAGGGGGGGGAGGAGAGAGGGGGGGAGAGTTTCGGGGAGAAGGAATTCGATTTTTTAGGGGAGGAGGAAGTGCGTAAAAGGGTAGGACATGAGGGGGGGTGGAGGAGGCGATAATGGCTTAGTGGGGGAAAAGCCCCGGGGGCATTGAGGAAATTTTCCTAATGATTCTATATTACCATTGGGATTGTATAAGGGAAATGTTTGGGCCGGTTTTTTTAAAATGTATAAGGAAAAGGGGGTGTTGGGGGGGGTCGCAGGGCACAGGGTAGTAGTTTTGGGCTTAAAGGGGGGGGGGGGGAAACCCTTGGAGCTTTTAGGGTGATCTCCCTCATGGTGCAGATTAAAATTTTTGCAAGGTTTTAGGTAACCCTATGAAAAAAGGTGCTTGACCGAGTCCTCTAAGGGCGTGGGGATTCCCGGGCGAAGTATGCTTAGGGGATTGGGAAGAATTTAAAAGGTTTTTGTGGAGGGTAGAAACGGGGGGGAATTTGGGGATTGATTGGGGGCAGGTTATGACAGTGTAGATAGACTAGTTGTGGTTTTTTTTAAAAAAACAGGGTTTTTTGGGGATGAATTGGGCGGGCGACTATTTGTATACGCCTGCACGGTGGGTAAGGGTTTTGGAAAGTTAGGGTTGCCGGGGCAGGGGGATGGGTTTTTTGACAGGGTTGCCCCCTTTTCTCAAATCCTCTTTGATGCATGCAGGCCCTTTTTATAGGGGTTATAGAGGAAGGGGTGTGGGAACAGGGAGAGGGGGGTCCCGGGGAGATGTGGGATTGTGGGGTAGTGGATGACACCCCCAGTTTTGGTAGGGGGGAAAAGGATTGGGGAATGTGGGACGATAAAAAGATTTTTGGTGGGGGGGACAGGATGAGGGTTAAAGGAGCAAAGTCAGAGTTATTAGAAGTAGGGGCCCCGTGGGGGGGGGGGGAGGGTTGGGGGAAATATGGGTGGAACGTAGTGGGGGTTAAATTAAGATATGTGGGGTTGTGTATATGGCGGGCGCTGGGGAGGGACAGAAATAAATTCCAAGGAAGTATGAGGGAGAGCGATGGGGAGGGGCCGCGGGTGGAGGGCTGGGGGGTAACTTGCGCAAGGGTGGTGGGAGTAAAAAACCTTGTGTACAGTAAAGGTGGGGGGTGGGAGAAAAATACCCCTGAGGTCGTGGATATTCAGGAACGGAGAGGGGGGTTTTGAGGATGTGTGGGGGTTATGGGGAAACCTGGGACGGGGAAAGGGGGTGGTGATGATGGGCGTGCGGGGGGTGGGCTGGTCTTAACCTTTGGACACAGAGTGAAAGGGATGTTGTAAGCAGCGTTTTTGAAGGGGGAGGGAGAGGGGTAAAGGGGGGAAGGTCAGAAGGAGTGCAAAAATGGGTGGAAGGAAAACACTACTGGGTGTGAAGATATGGTGCGAATTTGTTGGCAGTAAGGGAAGCAAAAAAATTTAAGGGGAATAGGTTGGAGGACAGGTTGGCAGGGACAGTGATACGGGGTGCTACATACCCAATGATGATTGGAGGGGCTTTGGGAAGACTTTCGGAAAGATCGATTAAAGCCAAGGGTTCGGAAATGGTTTATAGATTCTTTATGGGAATTTTTTGTACAAAGGCAGTGCTTAAGAATGGGTTTTGTAGGTTTGGGACTTGTTTTTCATTGTGAGGAAGAGGAACGGCTTTTTATGCCATATAAAATTTTTTTGAAAACTTGGGTTTTTAAGGGGATGGTTCGAGAGTTCTGGGGAAGTGGCAGGAGGGGGGAGAAACTATCGACTTTTAGGGCTTTCATTTTTATGTGGGGGGGTTTCCAAAGGGCATTCGGAGGGCATGTGTTGTTGTGGCAGATTTTTTAGTGTCTTGGGGCAGCGGGAGGGGGGGGGTGAAAGTGGTGCGGGCGCTTGCGGCGAGTGTGTTCGTACATAGCAGAAAAAAGGCTACTAAAATGGGGGGTTGTGGGTAAAAAATTTTCCCTTGGGTTATCGTAATCTGTCGGTAGGTTAATGTTAGGGTTGGGTGTAGTTTAGAGTGGGTTGGGCGGTTCTCCCAAACTGGGATTTTTTTTTTTTTTGGACAGGGGGGATGGGAAAGGTGGAATAAAAGTGTGTGGGATGGAGCATATGGGGGAAAGTCGTTAGGAATAAAAGGGGGGCGAGGGGGGGGGTGAATGGTGAATTTGGTTAAGAGACAGGGGTTTTATGACTTTTTTGACGTCAGGTACGAACTGGCAGGAAGGGAACGTGATTTGGGGTGTTTTTTTTTTAATACAGATAGCAGGGGTCAGGGGATGGCAGGGGGTGGGTTTTTCTGAAGTGTCCCTTTTTCCAGGTTGGTTTTTAAGATTGAGGGGAGTACTGCCCGGGACTGTTTTTTTAGGAGCCAAAGTTATTTTTGTAACTTAGTGCGTGACAGAGTAAGTTGATTTGCCTGGAACTTTTTTAATAAATAAAATATCTTTTTGAACATAATACATAAAAAAAATGGGAATATGTATTAGGGACAATAAAAATTTTCTGGAGTTTTTAAGGGGGATAGAAGTTATTTTATGTAGATGTAAATTTTTTTTTGTTCAGGTTTTTAATTGTTAATTTTTTTTTAGTCAATGAAATGTGAAAGTTTATTATTAATAAAATATTTATGTTCAGAATGGTGAAAATGTTAATTTAACCAACGGTGAAGATGGGGTTTTCCCTTTTTTATACTAAAGTGTATTTTGCGTTGAAATGTAATTTATGTAGGTTCAAATTTTTCTTATCGTTTTGTTTTCTGTAATTAAAGTTGGGTGATCATGTGTTATTAGTTTTTTCTTCTTATGTATCCCTTTTCTGCGCCAGAAGTGTGCACTCAATCAGTCCAGCAAAGGAGGTGGGGAGGATTGCTATATAAAATTTAAAAGTATAAAAGGATGCAATAGAAATACTTTTAAAAAAAAAAGTAGGTATGTTCTTGAAATGTAATCTGTTTGTTTTTTGTCCTAAATTTTCTTTGTAGGGTTTTAAAAACATTAATAAAAATTCTTAAGTGTTTTGTAACACTTCTTTAAATATCTAAGTTAGTACTGAAGTTTGGTATACTTACCGTTAATTTTTATTTTAATGTATCGTAAATGACAAATTTATGGTTAGGGAAACCTCGAGTGAAGGCATTTTTGGGGGTGGTCAAGGGGGGTGTTTAGTGGTGCCTGTAATAACCCACATGTAAAATAGGGTGGGTTGGGTTGAAGGTTCACTGGCCTCGTGTATTATCATGTCAGAGTTACCAAAAAGGAAATGTTTATTTTTGGTATAAGGATCTGTTTGCATGGTAATTATATGGTGTACTGTGTTATGATTATATGGTGTACTGTTTATGAATTATTTTTTGGATCCTGTTTGTAAGGGGTTTTTGGGGTTTCTTTATATTTATTTTTTTTATTTTTGTAATACAACGTTTTAAATAAAATAAAAAAAAAAAATTTTTAAGCACCTTGTATTTATAAAGTTTTAAATAAAATATAAAAAAAAAAAAAATATAAATAAAAACTTAGGCATCATCATTGCCTTTTTATGAAGCTTCTTAAAAAGTTCCCAAAAATAAGAGAGCCGTTTAAAGAACTCCAACGGGGCAAAAAGCGAAACAACTTCCAACCCGAAGACTCGTGTAACAATCATTCTAAATTCTTCCTCAAAAGGCCCAACAGTGTCTGGTATTATGTGGTAGCTAGGCGCGCACAGACACCATTTTTTGCCACAGCCCCGCCACATTGATACACAGCCTCCAGAGGATCAAGCAAGGTATGGCTAAATGGTAGTTTAATTTTTTGAATAGTGTTTTTAAAGTATGGTCTAGTACAAAATTTTTTTTTTTTTTTTTTTATTTTATTTATAAACCCTTTTAAATATACATAAAAATAAAAGGAAACAGTTGGACTCTAACATAAACCTACAGAACATCTACAATTATCCCAATACCAAAAACAAATAAAAAAAAACAAAGAAAACGCTTTAAAAAAAGCTCATTATAGTTACAAAAAACCCCTATAAAAAATCTCAACACAAAAGGAATGCCTATAAACTGGCTAGATATATCTGTATACCATACAGCCAAAACTTACGTTAAACATAGCATGAAAAACCTATATCAGGGGGCTGAAGTCTATAATAATCTTTAAAATACAAAAACCAGAACATAATAAACCCAAAAAAAAAAAAAACCACTTCAATGGCAAAGAACAATACCCTTGTATAATCTATACAAAGTAATTGAAATGACAATAAACAAAGTTCGAAAAAGGAACTTCAACAAGCATGTTGAATACCTATAAACCTACACATCACAAAAACCACAGAATTATCTTTGTATAACACATTTGAGGACAAAAAGAAAAACCAAGAATTTAGTTTTTCCTTGCCCTCAAACCTTCAAACGCCAAAATACTTTTGGATGTCCCTCTCACACTTACCCAAGTATGCAAAAACACTACTTACATATTATATTCAATACCTTTTTGAAAAACAATGTAAAAAAACATATCTTAGCAACTCCCCCCGCCCAAAACTCGCATCAAAAAAGCTTTTTTATTATATTGCCAAACATCCCCACACGCTAACATCCATACACAGCCCCTACCAAAAAACTACCCCCCGAAACCCCTTACTTGCACTTAAATCTTTTTAAATTTCCTTAAACCCCTGAATCTACGATAACCTTCAGAAAATGCTGTCTCCCACCCCTTCCCCCATAAAGATCCCTTTGGGGCATTTTGTTCTATACTGGGGGCCCCTAAAACTCTTACCCTTTCCTCCTCCCCCCCCTCATTCCCCAAGATATATAAATAAAATCAGTGCCCCACATACGCAACCGCATTCACCACCTCGACCCCCCACCTATCTAAACTTAACACCCGCAACACCTGTAACCCTTCCCCACCCACAAACCCAAAATTTACCCTACTTAGCCAGACCCCGCATCTTCTAAAGTACAAAAATACCGCGTGAAATAGGGTTTTTCCGGACTCCACACGTTTTGCACTCCCCACCCTCCCTTAAATCTCCAATTAAAAAACAACCCCAACGGCAAAATCCCAGAAAAAACCTAAACAAACCCCCGACATTTGGGTTTTACACGTATTTTGTTGAGACTTTTCCAAACAAACCCCCAGCATGCATACTAGGGTATCCCCCCCTAACTCCACCACCACGGGACCCCCCCCCCACCCTCTAAAGAATTTTCAATTTAAGCTGTTTCGGATCCCTTACCGTCAGTAAAATTTGCAACATGCCCCCCAAACATTAAATCCCTACCCCTCCACCACCGTTCATTCCATGCGCAGCTTTTTAAGCCCCCCCGCTCACCCCTCCCTAACAAACCCCCTTTTCAGAAACAAAATCAAAATACGTTTCTCAAAAGGTAAAGCCCCAGCCCCCCTGGCAAAGGGAAGCGACACCACCCCTCTACTTTGCCAGTCCAACCCATCCCCATAAAATTGAATACTCGCAGTTGCAAAAAACCCTTCCCTCACAAAACCCTCGTAACGGAATATTGCCACCACGTGCCATAACTTGCTATACAAAGGACTTCGTGACTATAACCCTTTTATGCAACGTTAATTGCTCTGCCCCAAACCCCCAATCTTTTAAAAACCCCCACCCACGGTGCCCCTCAAATTTTGCCTTTTGTGATCCCTATCTTTCCGCATGACACTATCCCAAAATTCAACAACGATCTACCCACCCCACCCCCCCAACAACTCACCTTAGTACACATCCCCTAGATCAAATACTTGGACTTTCTACTTAATTTTCATCCCCGGCCTCACCAAAAACTCTATCACCCTTCCTCCCTTTAATGAAACCCCTACATCCTCCCAAGACAGTGTTTCATCCACGAAACCCACTTACCCCTTCCCTTTTCCCGTAAAAAAAACCAACCCCGCTCTCGCCATATTTCCCACCTAACTGCCCAAAAAAAGGGTTCCTGAAGACTGCAAACAAAATTTGCGACGAGGACATCCCTGTCGCAAACCCCTTCCCTCTGTATGCTATAACCTATCGTCCTTTAACCTGAATTCTCATAACTGCCCCAAATACAAATTTTTCCCCCCAAAAAAAAAAAATTTCCCTCCCGAAACCCAACCAACGCAAAAAATCCAAAATGCATCCCTTTCTACGCTACATAAGCAGCTTCCAATCCAGAGCCAAAACACCCCCCCTCCCCCCTAGCTCTAATAAAACCCTAATAACCCCATGCCCTTCATAATTTGATCTCCCCCGGTATGGCCATATTGTCCTCATCATTTCTTTACCTAAAACCCTGTTTTGATTTCTGTTCCCCAATACCCTTGAAATAACTTAATCACCGCAATAACGTATTGCACGGAAAACTTCTACCGTTGTCCTGTCCACCCTTCGCACTAATACAAAACAGAGTCCTTTGCTGCTCACCCATTCCCCCCATCTTCCTTCATTACATGAACAATCTGACAAAAAAATCTCCTCGTATTTCCCCCAATTTTTAACATAAAAATCATTAGGCAACCCGTCTACCCCCGGGTGCCTTACCAAACTTCACCTCATAGTTCCCAAATTTCCCCTTCCGTAATCTGTCCTTCCAAAGTCTCCCTGCCTCCATCAAGCTCGCATTGCACATAACCACCCTTTTTTCCTTAAAGCACAAACTCGTATACCCACATGTTGTGCATAGACCAAAACCAAACATCAAGATATCCACTCATACCTTCATCGACATCAAACCGCCCTTCCCCATACCCTCCCATCCCCCCCTGAAAAGTTAATCCCCCATCTCCCTCGCCGCCTCCTCTTACGCGTCCTCTCAAAACACACCCGATGGCCTACACCCCCCTAACACCCCTCCCAACCCCCCAAAACGCGTGCAACCATCAAAAACTTTTTTTTTGCAAATCCCTAATCTCCCCTTTAATCCTCAATATTTCCCACCGGGTAACTAACCCTCCCTCGTTCGTACAAGCCCTCAAATGCCCCTCAAAATAAGATTGAAACCCCCAAATTTAACCTTTTTTTCCCTCCCATTACGACATAAAAAAACCTTAATACCTGATTTCGCCAAGTCCCCCTCTAACCCAGATCCCATTCCCCCGGGGCTTCTTTTCCTCCAACCCCTCCCAAAACTGTTTAAATGACTTCTATATTCTTCTTCATGCAGCAATTTGCATTTAACTTCCCAATACCCCCTACCCCTTCGTGGGGAACCCCTCCCAAACCCAAAACCCCCATAACACCCCTATATCAGAAAAAACCACATCCAACACCCTCACCCATGTATTACTACCCTTCTGGGGAGTACAAACATCGAGCCTACAGATACCCACGCCTAAAAGTATGCTCTACCTCCCCCCCCCCCCCAAGATATCATTTAAACCCAACCCCCTGATAACAATTCTCCAATGTTTCCCCTACAATGCCCCCCCCCCCTGGGTTTCCCCAAACCCTTTCCCCTTCACCAGTTCCAACACCCCCCATCACGGGTACCCTGGCAAACCACGCAAGTTTGAAACCAAAACGTCCCTCACAAAGTTATTCTTAACGCGTACGTTCCCTCTGCCCGGCCATACACACAACCAACCTCTTACCTGACCCCATAATCCATCCCCACTATCACCCCCTCCCCCCCCCCTTCCAATGCCTGACAACCAACGGCTAGTTTCCTTTACCAATAAGCCACACCGCCCTTTTAAAATGACCGCATGTTCAACATACACCTTATATCCCCCCACCTTCAACTCATAACCATGTCTATATTTATGCTCCTGCAAGAACACAACTCAACACCATGACGCCTCCAAAAACTCCCTAACCACTCACCCCTTTCTCTCTGCGAACCTCAAACCATTGATGTTCAATGTCAAGCACTTAAAACCGACAAAGGTGGTTTCCCTCTTGACACAACCTTTTTGTCACCCGATCGCCTCATTGCACTCTTATCCCCCCCCCCCCCTTTTTGTGCACTCTTACTCGATCCCTGTCCCTGAGTGTCTTTTGAAAACCCCCCTGCGTGACATCCGCCCATGTTTTCTTCCCTGTTCGTTGTGCGGGCGCGTAAGCACTTCATCTGAATCATAAAGCACTGCTGCGCGCTTTCGCGTCGTACCGTTACCTGCATCTCGTCTCAAGCTCATCACCAAAGATGAAACCTCAACCTCCACCGTATTCACCGACAAGACAGCCTTGTCACAACACCTTAGACGAACTACCTTCGCCCCTCCGTCCTCCCTAAGTCCCAAATCCAGGATCGTGCCTTTTTCCTGATACGGCCCCGTGCCCGAAATATCCACAAACGTGTCAATGCTTCCTCCTTGCTATCATTCACTTCCGCGATGATCTCCTCCAATGCCTGAAACCCCGTCCAAGGAAGGGGGTCCCCCCCACTCGTAGCACCTGCCATTTCTCTTTCCTTCTCAAACCCCCTCAATCCATGACGCACTCTGCGGAGTCAGTGTCGATAAAGGCTGTCTTGCTCCACTCTCCTGCCTCTACGTTTCTTCGTTGTTGCAGGTCGTTGTCTCCACGTCCCCCTACCACATTGGGGCTGCCAGGTGTTCATACGACCCACACAAACAAGTGCGTCGTTTGCCCTGCGTAAGTCCAAATACCTGAGTTCTGAATTCTTTCCATCACCACATACGACGGTAAAAGGATGTCGTATCGTCATCTTTTCAGAGTACGTACCCTCAGGTATTCCCATATACGTAACAGCTGACCATCTTCCGGCAGTAACCGTGTGTACCGTCCCATATTTACTATGGCAAAAATTATGTCAGATGCATCCGCCTCAAATGCACATTCCTGATTTAAAACCCAAATGAAGTAAAAGATACATCGCATCCCGCCGGACACATGATTCACAGGTAGCCACTTTCCTGAAACTTGTTAACCACTTCCATACATACTCTCGAAATTTAATTTTTAAAAAATATCCCTTTGGGCCCTTAAGGAAAGTCCCAAATCCTTCAGAGCTACGCCGTAGGTGTCTCAATTATTTTGGGAGAAGTAGCTCCATAGCGGCCCAGGTAGCCCACTGGTTAATTCAATACAGACTGTATGACTCTCCGGGGACAACCTGCGCCATGTTGTGAAAATACAAAATTATATTTATATTGGCACTTTGTAAATAAGGTGAAAGTCATTTTGCAAAAAAAGCGAGATATAAGCAGTATTTGAAATTTAATGTGGTAATTTATAAACCATTGGCTCATATAGGTTCAGATATGACACTTTAAAGACTGCATAACTGCATTTTATTATTATATGAACTCTATCTAGATTTAAATTATGAACGGCCAATATTTGTAGATAGGTAGCACTTAAGGAATGTTTCTTACGATACTTGGCGAGGGACTCCTTCATATAATCAAAGTTAGATTTGTACTAAATTCCCCTGAGGAAAGCGTTAATACCTTCTATCACAACTCTCGCCCCCCCTCCCTCCAGACTGTAAGTAATCCTATTAGCTTTAGACGCTTCCTCCCCCCCCTTTATTAACAATATAGACGACATAATTGAGGTATGTAAATAGTGGAAAACTGATTTTAAATCGCTTCTCGATAGTCTTAACTGTTTTAGGTTTCTCTTTGTGAAGTCTCGCTAAAGATCGTGTTCACAACAACCTCAAAACCACTGTGTGTTCAAAGTTTTACTTCGTTTATCTGAACAAGTGTCAACTATGGAACACTGCCATTCTCTGGCAAATACTAGATCAGAGAGGCATTCGGTACATTGACGAAACATAGTGAAAGTAATCTGAGCTACTTGACCCTCGTTAACCACATCTCAAGACACGGTGGAGGTCGCTCCTAACAGAAGTCAAATTTCTACAACAATGATGACTAATGACAATTATCATCTCTATTCTGTACACACTGCCCATCCGCAATGATCAACAGAAAATGTATCTTGGTGAACTATGTCGATGTACGCACTGATGGACAGATTGTCAGGTAAATGAACGGTGGCGACTAGCAACACTTCTCAGGACAAAAGACTGTTTCCTTCTGTGTTCGTAACAAATCGGCCTGAGGGACATGTAGTTTTTTATGACACGTTCTACTATTGCACCTATTGGAAGCTGAAGAAACTGAGAATCCAACAGGTGGCATTGAGGTGGGCAAAATGGTCAAGATACAAAAGTCAGTGTGGGAACTCTAATGGAAAATAACATGGGGAAGCTGGAAGCAGAGACAGTAGGACCAGCTCTTTGTAGGTTTAAACTCTAGAACTGAAGTAAGTTTCTCTCTCTTATGGTTCCTATTAAAACATTGATGTCTCAAGGGCGTATCTTCATTAACGAAATGACTAAACCTCCTGTACGTTTTACACCATTTAGTATTAAATCTTCATTAACGTTTTTTATTAAGTGCATGACTTCCTTGTTTGATTACTTGGTTCGTGCAATCTATTTCATTTAAAACAGCTTCACTTTAACTTTAAGGCTTTCATGAGAAGCCTCGTCCCCCACTCGGTAACAATATCCCAGTAAGACCTGTCTAAATTTTAATAATTCTTCCATATCCTGTATTTCCGGTAGCGCTACCGCAAGCTCTATAGTTTTGTGTGTGGCGGGATACAGGTAGGTAAAAAATTGGTACCGAAGCACACCGCTGCACTCCCTGTTCACCTAGCACAAAATGAGGACTGCATGTAAACAGATGTGCATTTCCTCTGGGTGAGCATTTCATTAGACCAAGGGTATTTATATAGTATGTCACTGTTGTCTACTTACGTGTTTGTATGACATTCGGAAGACACATAAAGGTCGAGATTATTCCAAATTTAGTTTATCAAGGTTTGTCCCAGTAATTGTTTTTTTTTTTTTTATTGTATGCTGCTTCCCTAGGTCTATATTCGCGTATGATGGACCTTTTATGCCTGTCCCTTGCGCAGCTATTCCGCCTTTCACCATCTCCTCGGGGATTGTCTTAATTACCTTTTCGACGCTGACTGAATCTCAAACAAGCGTTACCACGAATGTAGACGCTAAGTTTATCTGTTTTTACATCTTTGCTGGGTACACACACTGGTCATCAAAGCTAATTTGTAACCTGCCACCACCCGTCAGATTTTACTTTTACTGCTAAGCAACTCGACATGCACACCTATCGGTGTAAACATCTTTTTAAAGCTTGTAAAAGCAAAGCTTCCCTTAGTCTTTTAACCCACTAAATATCCAAAAACTGTTTTTTTACATCATGAGATGTAAAAAAAAAATTTAAACTTTTATTTTTCTTTAACACATCTGAAACCATAAACTTGTCTAATATTTTACTTTTTATTTAAACTTTGAAAATAATATAAAAGTATAGATTTATGTAGCAACGAATTGAACGCCGATTTGTTTCGGTGGACCGCGTTTAAGGTTAAACCTGGTAAGTGTGTAAATTCATTTACTCATTTGTATTACTATTCTTATCAATCACTACTTGCAGACATCCATGAAATACGTAAAATCGTGATATTAAGTTCTAAACTCTCCATCATCTTGCGTTTTTTTAAAATAAATTTATCTCTGCCAGTACGAACAAATTTTGCGTTTGATAAGATATATTCTAGGCCATTATAAATAAAACAAATATTCCGAAATTCTGCTTCAACTTTCACCTAATTTAGGGAAAGAGATGGACGCATAAGGATAAATTGTAAAAAGAATAAATCTGTGGGAAACTATATCTGTAGTTTAACTTCCTGAATATTATAAATAACTAAGCTACCTCATCGTCAGGTTACATGGCTGGTTTAAATCTCGAACAAACGCATCATGGTGACGTCCTCCTTAACAAATACTTAGCATTTAATCTAGAAGACGTCTAGTCTGACATCAGCAGAAATTTCAATTATGGATTATAGTATAAGCCTCGCTCAGGGGAAACTCCGTGTGTAAGAGATAATAGGACAACTGATTTGCAGGTATTCTTAACGCGGGATTATCCATAAACACTTGTCTGGGTTATGTAAATTAGATAGCATCTCCATCTGTAATTATTTAAAAAATAGTTTATTAAATTTGATCTATGAAACGTAAAAAACCAATCTATACACAACTCTTGGTCATATCGTAACCTAATAATACAGATTCCAGTCCTGAAAGGGGTAAACCGGACAATAGTGTCATTTTTGTTTGGTCTGTAATGGTAATTACGCATAAAAAATATTTAGGGGAGTGATTCATATCAATTTCCCGTGACTTTAACATCAGCGATGTGCCCTCTGCCCCTTCTACTCCTCCCTTCCCTGTAACAGTTTTCTTTACACCGATAATACTTGAGCCACCTGAATCCCTCTCACCTTTTTTACCTTGGTAATTTAACGTATGATGCACAATTCATCCTAATAGCATTCTTAATCCTGATTTCACTTGGTTATGAACAAATAAGTCACACCACTACTATTCCTTTACAGAATCCCTTTATCTTTGTTTTAGTTTTCAATGCTCTCGACATTACTGCATTATTTCAACACAAATACCTACATAAAATCTAGATTGTCACAATTATTTTTGAGTCGGGAGCGGAGTGAAGAAAGAGATGTATGCTTCTTTGGCTTTTGAAGCTTGTTAAGGTGTTAAGATACCCATGAGCTTCAATTTTCCTAACAGACTTGCCTCTAAGAATACTTGGCGTACTTCGTTTACATCATGTGTCTAGTGTATATGGTTTAAGATGAATTGGTGGGGGTATGATAGTGAATGGCGTGTGGCTGAGTCTAACTGTATCCAATCTCGTAAAGGCTCGAACAAATAGCTTTTCAATTTTCAAAAGCTCCACCCTAATTATATTATTGTATGTTCCCTATTCTAATTTACAAAGCGACAACAGTGTAGCAGTATCTGTTCAGATTAACGGCAATTTCATGCTTATTGAATCATCCTGCTGTAATGACAGGACTACCAGCAGCTGTGAATGTGCGTATGGTTCTCTGGGTACGGCTCGTAAGTTTGGCTTAGTAAGTGGGTTGGACTGTGATGTCGTAAATAAAAAATACTAAATATTATTACACTAGTGACTGGACAACAATGCCAAATACTTCTCCTCAAAGTAGAGCATACGGACCGTATCGTCGATCAGACTTAGCCAATTTAAAAAGTAAAATGGTCAGTCACCAAATGCATACAGTCGTAAGCTCTCTGTGCGATCCTTGTGTAAACAGAAAACTGTTCGTATTAGCTGCCTATCATGAAATTGGCAGTCATTCAGCTAGGGCTTTCCCTGACCATAAATTTCTACCTGTCTGCAAACGAAAATTACACTTCCATTGTTTTAACCAACCAATACCGATTTGTTTGGCTATCTCCTTACAAGTAAATTTTATCATTACATGCTTCCCAATGTGCCCGTAGGGAAATGGCTCTCTCCATTCATGGTAGCAAGTTAAACCATGCCTCGTGTGCCTGTCTAGGCACGAAATATGAGAATGCTTATTCCACTAGAATTGAATTGACATGCGATCTCCCACTACAAATTAAAAAACTCTTCGCTACCCACCCTTTACTGAATATCAACACTTATGAAATTGATGTCACTAGCAGTGCAACTATCACTAGGCCACCACCATTATCACTAAAGCCAGTCACTACCCCGATAATTATCATGCATAATCAAGAGCCACCAACATAATTCTGTTCAATCAACAACTCACCCACTAGTTTACCATACAGTATTTAATCACTACCAGTACCATCACAGGGCCCACCACTAGCCTACATCAAAAAAAAAATGTCCACAAATCAGTATCTCTTTAACGCCTTCACGATTTCCCAGCCACTTTCAACCTTAGTGTCACCATTACCACCATATTTCACCACCCACAGCCTCTCAAATAACCACTACATACCCCCCACCTAACAACTAAAACTTCTCCTATAATCACAACTACGATAAAAAACTTTAACAAAACAATACTTCAATCAACCGCTCCTACAAACATCACAGGTAAAAACCATAACTAGGCGACACATACCTAACAAACACACAATTATAACCACAGCTACAATCAATAAGTCTTGTAAGACTTCTTTTGTTTACAGGTTAGTAGACACTCGGTGCAAGAAGTTCTCGCAAAATTCTTTAAGATGGCTGAACAAGAGTTGCCTAAGTGAGGGAGTGCCAACAGATATCACGGAGCCGTGGCGGTGCTGAATCCATCTTCAGTACCAACACACCCCATAACCATCCTCTGGTAATCCTCTAGTGTCTAATTTTTTTTCTCATTATAGTGAATTACATTTGTGAAATGCTTGTTTATTAATCAGTGTAAGATTGATTGGATTTATTTACTGAGAAGTGTAATGGCCATCCCAAGATAACGCAAAATATCAGTGCCTAAAGAACTTTTATTTCCATTGTTTGTCCTTCGATATTTATTCCCCCACGGATGCACCCACAGTCTATTCTCAAGCACCCAGACAAAACCGTGCAAGGAATTGTGCCCAGTTTTCAATCTACGCCGGGGTCATTAAAATGCCGTTTAATTAAGCCACACTAACCCCGCCCTAAATCGCGAGAACTGGTACATTAACCAGTGCTGTAATCTCTTGCTAACGTGAAAAATTCTTAAGTGTTTTTTTTGGTTTCCATGCCTATGCATTATAACATTAAAAATTTCTTGGCCATGAATACTGGCGATTTCTCTTCATGTACTTTAAACAACAACACGTTTCTGTAAAAACTAGTGTAAGCCGGCAAATTCATAATGCACATCAATCTCATTAGGATACATAGATTTTCTCCATCCATAAACCTAGGGAAGATACAATCCCTATATTCCCAGTCCAAGTTGAAGCTGGTGAGTTTGCATAAGAACTGGTGAATATAAAGAGGCCGAGCTAGCGTGAGATCACATTAAAGTAATACAATTTGAGAACACTCTGAAGAACCCCAGTTGCCAGTGTCTTTACCTTGTAGGTAAATCGCCAATTATATGCATTACAATATCACACGTACACGCACGAACACAAACCATAAAATTCTCACAAACTTTTCATTAGTTTAAAAAAAAAAAATATACATCCAACTCTTAAATCAGTCCCAACAGGCCTCCGTCAATAGAAACTCACTACAGCAAAAAGATAGTTTGTTGGAATTTAAAAATTTGCCAGTCCGATAAAAAAACCGTTAGGATCACCTTCAAGAAATATTACTGTCCAGTGAGGCTGGCCAATTATTACCTGTTGTAAAAAAGATTTTAAATTGTTCATTCGTCATAATAAGATAACCCCCAAACACTCCTGATCGAATTTATACATAAAACTTCATTGACCCCTTAGTATTGTACAGGACCCAGTTGCCTTGCCTAAGATGTCGCGAAAGGCAAAGACATGGCTGTAACATGCTACAAAATGCAGATTTCTTCGGCAATCTAGAACTCGATGGCCATGTCCTGGTTACTTTAACACCTTCGTATTAGTTGTGCTGAGCCGTCAAATAGGTTAACCTACCCTAATACGTCTTCCCAACCAGTTGCTTGGAGGAAGTGTAACGAGGCGAGCCAAGGACAAGCAGAGCTCTTTAATACAAGGCTGATAAACCGGAATTATCAGAAAACAAAATCTCAATCGACCACTGTCAATTTTCGCCAGTTCATTAGAGCCAGAAAATTATGGACCGTTTTTCAGTCACTGTACAAGACGTAAGGTGCACTTGTAAAGGAAAGAAACCTTATCTCCCCTGGATGAATATCAGGCCAAATTGCAAAAGTGAAGATCTGTCCCAGTACCATTAACCTTCATGTGTTGGGCAGACAGATCCCTTGTTTTTTTTCTAGTTCACTGCATGAATAACCGAGTAAGCGGAGAGGTTATGTAGACCTTGGCTCCTGGCATAGACCGATAAAGCTCGCCAGATTACAGCTTTCAGTAAACATACATTAAGGATTTTATATGTAAGATCCGGCGCAGGCCAGGACTACATGAGTCCTGGAGATGGACAGTACAGTGCCTGCACACCGAAGGAGGGGTGTTACATGTTGCAGTTTGAAAAACTGGAGTTAACAACCCTTTCTGGCAAGCAACAGTGATGGAGTGAATGATGGTGAAAGTTTTTTCTTTCGGGCCACCCTGCCTGGTGGTAATCGCACAGTGTGATAATAATAAAAATAAATACATGTAGATTAATGCTTTCACCTTCTGCACACGCTGCACTGGGTCAGCTTTGTATGAATGCTTTGCCTGGCGTCACTCGGGCTAGTTCCTGCTGCAGCCCACTGGTCTACATAATCGCATCATTCCAGATCTGAAGTAGGCGGGGGGTGTTTGAGTTGAATATCCAAATTTCACTTCCTCCAGCAGTTTATCTTTGAGGGTAAGATTGCCACAAAAAAATTTGATGAGATTTTATTGACTGTTCCACAATACTCCTGAACGCGTGTAATTTAACTTACTACGCCCTCTTTCACACTCACAAAGTTATTGTTGTCTAGATTTGACTTTCCCAATTATATTATGGTTTTTTTCTTTAAATTTGCAACATCGACGCGAGTCGTTCCCAATAACTATTCTTATTGACTCTGGGGGCATAAAAAATTTTCCCCGCTCGAGTTTTTTATTTTCTCCCCCCTTAGAACATCAACACTTATTATTCTTACGAAAAGAGGGAAAGATTTTTCATGTCATTTATATCTACAGATTGACGTTGAAAATATTTTTAATGGGGGTGGGGAACAGGATAGGACCAGAACTGTACCCTGGTTTTAATTTTTTTGTTTGTTTTTTAGTTTTTATATCGCTCTGTTATTGTCTGGCGAACAGAGTACTATACCTACTTTTCCACTATACATATTCATTTTATGTGCAATAAATTTAATGATCTTCATTAAATACCTTGCTCGTGATCGACTTTTTCGATTTTTTTTTCCAACCCTCCGTATTTTTTTTAACACAAGGATTAGTGGTTGTGACCATTTTTTCCCTCTCGTTCGATTTGACAGCCACCTCCATGGAGAAAGAAAAGGGCACCCCCCCGGTATCATGGATTGAGCAAATCTCCACATCATTTCCGGCGTGGCGCAAGGGGTCACCTTTTAAAATTTTTATATGGGGCCCAAAAACAAACCATAAGAATTTTAAATTGTACTGCTACATTTCTAATTTTTGTGGGGAAAACCTAAACCTGGAGTATAGACATTACAAAATTGTGCTAATGAATTTTAGGGAAGCGAAAAGAAAATAAACAAGGGGGGGGGGGGAAAAACGTACCTGGGGTTTCATTATTTGTATTTAAAGTTTAAATAAGTGGTTTAAAATTTTTTTTTAAAGTTAGTGATTCATGATTTGAGTATTTTCAGATTATGTACAGTAAAAAAAAAAATACTACCAAAATCTTTGGTTCCTTGACAATAAGATTGTTAAAAAAATCTCCATATGTGTAGTTTTTTTAGTGTATCGCTTAGCAATAGCTAATTAATTTGATCAATCCCTTAGTTTTACCTCTGTCTTTTATCAATTTTCATTAAAAGACTATCAAAATTAATGGGAAAAAAAATCGTAGTAGATTGCGTACAAAAAACATGCTAACTACTTTTCTCCTACCCGGAAGGAGGTCAGTGAGATGAAAAGTGGTTCTACAAGTTTAAAATCCAAAAAAACCCTTGGGGTGGCGCAGCCGAGGGGTAGTCAAGGTAGAGTACGAGGTAATGGGGGACGTGGAGCATCCGCAAAAGAAGAGGAACAGCTAAGGAGGAGACTTTTTTGGGGGAAGATGCCCCTCACAGGATTGGTGTAAGTTATCCATGCATACAGATTTAAACATTTTGTATCGCCTTTTATCTCTACATCATGCTTTTTTTTTTTTTTTTTTCCCCGCTTACTTTCTCCCCATTACTCAATGATGCTAAAAAGTTTTTTTCAGTGTAACTGCCAGTTGAACTGCTTCGATATTTGTTCGGATTAAATTGGGAAGGCTGTCAAAAATTTACTAGAATCTTCTACTTGTTTTACTTGGTTTCTACAGACTTTTCTAATACTCCTTTTTTTTTTTTTCTCTTCAGATACAATCCACCTATACATGTTCTTCCCACAATATTTTGAGAAATGCTAACCCTTTTGTCAAGATTGTCAGGATTATTTCTACCTTTATTCTACAAAAAAAATTACTTATTTTATAGAATGCTATGGTTTATGTACCTATGCTATATTACGCGAATACTTCTTGTAAAGCTTATTTTATACATTGCATTCTGAGCACCTGAAATAAATTATTCCTTACTCTTCCATCTCCCCTCTACCTCTTTTCCTCATCTTGCTCCCAGTCATAGCTTAAATGATTAATTTCTTCCCATGTTCCCTGGCTAAATACGAAGTTTTGAATTTTTTTTTTTTTTTTTATGCTCTTTAATTTCTGCTCTTAAATCTGTATACACAGTGGGTTTATCCTTCTTAAGACTGATTGTCTACTTCCACTTCAACCTTTTTTTTTTTTTTTTTTTTTTTTTTTTTTTTTTTTTTTTATGGGTTGAAAATCGATTATACTGTGATGTGTCAACGAAGTACACAACAAAAGGGCCAATCCTGGACATGAGACAAACCTTAAGTGTACACAGGACACTGCAGACAATTTTCGTACCCCATAGTGAATGTAAACATGATTGTACGTCTGCTTATGTTTTTCTGTAGACAGAGCCCCCGCATTGTTGCTTCTGCGATCGGCAAGCCACGGCTGACTGCTATTATGCCAGGTGAGGGTTTTACCTAGAGAGAGTTCCGGGGGGCAAAAGCCCCCGCGGCCCGGTCTGTGACCAGCCTCCTGGTGGATCAGCCTGATCAACCAGGCTGTTTGCTGCACGCAAACCCCAAAGTACGAGCCACAGCCCCGGGTGATCAGGAACTGACTTTAGGTGCTTGTCCAGTGCCAGCTTGAAGACTGCCAGGGGTCTGTTGGTAATCCCCCTTGTGTGTGCTGGGAGGCAGTTTTAACAGTCTCGGGCCCCTGTCACTTATTGTATGGTCTCTTAACGTGCTAGTGACACCCCTGCTTTTCATTGGGGGTGGGAAAGTGCATCGTCTGCCAAGTCTTTTGCTTTCGTAGTGAGTAATTTTCGTTTGTAAGTCGGTACTAGTCCCTCTAGGATTTTCCAGGTGTACATAATCATGTATTTTCCTCCTGCGTTCCAGGTATACAGGTTTAGGAACCTCAAGCGCTCCCAGTAATTGAGGTTTTTATCTCCGTTATGCGCGCCGTGAAAGTTCTCTGTACATTTTCTAGGTCGGCAATTTCACCTGCCTTGAAAGGTGCTGTAGTGTAGAGCTGGTAATACTAGCATGACTCGGGCGTGGCAGTCAGTCTAGGGATGTTCTACGCGTCCTCCCTCACTTGTGAAAACCGCTGGGAGTTAGACTGCACAAACTGATGCAAGGTGAACGTATTGACAAACCTATCCTTATTAATAGATTGAAAAAAAGGACGTGCGTCCAGACAACAAAGTAACAAGCAACTACTTTTACTAAATTTCTTCAACTTTAAATATTAAAGTATAGTAATCACTGGGCGACACTACTTTCATAATACATTTGAAAGTATCTTTCATAATATCACAATTCGCAAATTCCTCAGGAAAGAAACCTTAATTTCGGTCCCTCTTGGACCATTATCGCTACACTTAATTGTTCAAAATACATGTAACCTGGTTTTAAGGTTTCCTTTCCTAGACATTTTCGAGTAGACTAGATGTTATGTTCTGGAAACTTTATGAAAAGTCGTATTGGTTATCGCTTATTAATCCGTGTAAGATGGCCTATTTGCACTAATTTAAATCCAACGTACACGGAGGAACCAAGAGCATAAAAATATCGGGTCTACTCCCGTTTGCACAATGTCGGAGCTCCGTTTATCAACGGAAACTACTTGATGGTCGATGAGAGGTAGAAAAACGGGTAAGTGTCGTTTTTAAATTGAGAACTAGCATGACGTGGGGTATAAAGATTAGTGAGAAAGTAGGAGGAAAGGATAGAGGTAAGAGGAAAACGTGGTCGTCGATAAAATGGAACTTAAATTGGAGAAGGAATAAAAGAATCAAATGTTTAAAGAGAAAATTCAGGTTAATTTTAATCTAGATGGATGAGGCTACTCAATAAGTGTGGATGGTGGGGGAGAGGGGGAAATATTACCTTTAACTCAAATGACATACTGGAAAACCAGGATGAGAATGTATGGATACAGGTGGAGGAATATATAAGGTAGTACAGACTTGATAAGCCACTACAGAAGTACAGGTAAGATGTTTAGTAGTGCAAGAGAAGACAGGAATCACTTCTCTGGAGTACACCTAGATGACCCACAACGTTTACATCACTTGCAGGGATATGTTAACGTCTGAAGGGCTGCCCACAGCGAAGTGAACCAGTACGGGAAGTTCCTGCGGTGCTGGTGACATGGGGGCGGAGCGGCGGGGCGTGGACGTGGGTATGATGGCAGAGATAGTACCCTCACACGTCTTGGCAGTCAGCGACGACCATTATTTCACTCTCGTCTACCAGACCCCACACAACTTGGCTATCAGGGGGAGTACAAATAAACCGGG
>NW_026467427.1:0-13508 GCF_026875155.1 Cherax quadricarinatus
TTGAGTGACTTAGGATGTAATTTTTTATAGGGGGGCCCAAAAGATTATCGACTTTTTCTAGTTGTAGCTACACTGAGAGAAAAAGGTAAGGGGATACAAGGAGAAAAGAAGCTCGGGAAGAGAGAGGGGGAAGGGTTTTAAAAAAAAGAGGAGGGGTTAGGGAGATATAAACAGCTATTGGAGGATAGGGGGCAAATAAAGGCATGGCAATGGGTGAAGGGGTTGGGGGGTTTAAAAATTTTGTGTTAAGTGTTCAGCAGAAGTTTGTGGTTACAGGAAAGTGGGTGCAGGGGGGAAGAGGAGCGATTGGTGGAATGAGATTTTAAAGAAGTAGAAGGGGAAAAAAAAGTTGCATATGAGAAGTTTTTACAAAGGGAAGTGATAAGGGGGGAAGGGTATAGGGAGAAAAAGAGAGAAGTTAAGAGAGGGGTGAAGCAAGAAAAAAAGAGAGAAAATGAGAGAGTGGGTGAATGTATCAAAAAATTTTTTTTTTTAAAATAAAAAAAAGTTTTGGATGAGTTAACAAGTTAAGAAAGCCTAGAGAACAAATGGATTTTCAGTTAAAAATGGGAAAGGGAAGAGTTATTAAAGGGGAGGTTGAGGTTTTGGGGAAATGGAAGGAAATTTTGGGGAATTGTTAAATGTTGATGAAGATAGGGAAGCGTGATTTCGTGTATGGGCAAGGAGGAATAACTCTTGTAAGTGAGGAAACCCTTGTGATGGGGGGGAAGTTCGTGAGGCTGGGAAAAAATAAAAGGGGGGTAAGGCGCCGGGTTGATGGGAAAAAGATAGAAGTTAAAAGAGGGGGGGATATAGTTTTGGAGGGGTTGGTGCAATTATTAAAAAATGATGGAGAAGGAAAGGACCAGGGATTGGAGAAGCAGCTAGTTCCTTTGTAAAAAGGGCAAAGGGGATAAAAAAGGTGAAAAAATTATAGGGGGAAAGTCTGTTGGTGACCTGGGGAAAGTGTATGGGTTTTTAAATTTTAATTGAAAGAATTAAGGTAAGACGGGAAAAAGGATAGCTAACAAGGGGCTTGGAAAGGTTTGGGGGGGGTGTGGACCAGGTGTTTACAGTGAAAATATAAGGAACAGTATTTGATAAGGCTAAGAGGGCTTTGGGCATTTAGGATTTGGAAAAGGCGTATGACAGGGTTTGGGTAGGGGGGGAAAGTGGAGAGTTCAAGTGTATGGGTAGGGGGTAGGTTATGAAAGCAGTGAAGGTTTTTACGAGGAAAGGGGTTGTAGGGGGTTTATGTAGGAAAAGGGAAAATTTTTTCCCCAAAAATAGCCTTGACAAGGTGTGTGATGGCACCCGGGGTTTTTTAAAATATTTAAAGTTTGGGGTTGTAAGAGAAGTAAAACGAGGGGGTTTTGGGGAGGCGTGGAGTTAAAAGATAAAGATTTACACACAAAGTGGGGGTTGTACACTCTCTTTGCTGATGACACTGTTTCTCTTGGGAGATTCTGAAGAGAATTGCAGGATGGTGGATGAATTTTGGGAGGGTGTGCAAAAAAAGAAAATTAAAAAATGAATACAGGAAAGAGTAAAATTATGAGGAAAACAAAAAAATTAGGTGATGAAAGATTGAATATCAGTTTGGGGAGGGAAGAGTATGGAGGAGGTGAACGTATTCAGATATTTGGGAGTGGACGTGTCAGCAGATGGGTCTATAAAAGATGAGGTGAATCATAGAATTTGATGAGGGAAAAAGAGTGAGTGGTGCACTTAGGAGTCTGTGGAGACAAAGAACTTTGTCCTTGGAGGCAAAGAGGGGAAGTATGAGAGTATAGTTTTACCAACGCTCTTATATGGTGTAAAAGCGTGGGTGATGAATGTTGCAGCGAGGAGAAGGCTGGAGGCAGTGGAGATGTCATGTCTGAGGGCAATGTGTGGTGTGAATATAATGCAGGGGAATTCGTAGTTTGGAAGTTGGAGGAGGTGCGGGATTACCAAAACTGTTGTCCAGGGGGCTGAGGAAGGGTTGTTGAGGTGGTTCGGGACATGTAGAGAGAATGGAGCGAAACAGAATGACTTCAAGAGTGTATCAGTCTGTAGTGAAGGAAGGCGGGGTAAGGGTCGGCCTAGGAAAGGGTTGGAGGGGGGGAAAGGAGGTTTTGTGTGCGAGGGGCTTGGACTTCCAGCAGGGATGCGTGAGCGTGTTTGATAGGAGTGAATGGAGACAAATGGTTTTTAATACTTGACGTGCTGTTGGAGTGTGAGCAAAGTAACATTTTTGAAGGGATTCAGGGAAACCGGCAGGCCGGGCTTGAGTCCTGGAGATGGGAAGTACAGTGCCTGCACTCTGAAGGGGGGGTGTTAATGTTGCAGTTTAAAAACTGTAGTGTAAAGCACCCTTCTGGCAAGACAGTGATGGAGTGAATGATGGTGGGAAAATTTTTTCTTTTTCGGGCCACCCTGCCTTGGTGGGAATCGGCCGGTGTGATAATAAAATAAATAATAATAATATATACATATATATTCATAAAATATACATATATATACATATATATATACACATATATACATATATAAACAATATAATACATATATATACAATATATACATATATATACATACATTCATACATTTTATATATTATATATAATATATATAATATATATATATATATATATATATATATATATATTATATATAATTTTATATATATATATAATAATATATTTAAATTTTTATTTAAAACATAGAACCAATACCCAAAAATGTATAAGAGTATAAAATTAAAAAACCATACTAGATATTACAAAACCTCTAGTAACACCCAATCCCGGTACATTTTAAGAACACCATAGATCATGGCCATATTACAACCATATACATAACCCACAAAACCCTATACATAAACCCATAAACCCTCCTTTTATAATAATCATTATTGCCAGTGCGACACAGCTGACACTTCTACCCCTCCCCGTATGTCAGCCCCGTTCTAAAAAAACATACATTGTTTTTCCTAATGAATGGCCCTTTCCCCTGACCTCATCAAAACCTAAATTTGGGTTTAGTGAAAGAAAAAACCCAAAAAAAAACACAAATTTCCCAAAACAAAAAGATATAAAACATTCATTCCTATCACATACACGTAAAAAGTAGAAGAATAACACCACCAATTAAAACAAATTTTAAAATTTTAAAGCATAAATTAAAAAATTTTTTCAAAACATTGAAAAACGTGAAGTTCCCCACTAAAAAATAAAAAGAAAAATACACCACTGCTATTTTAGCGGTAAAATTACAAAGGCTATGTAAAAAATTTAAAGAACCCTAGACTAGAACATAAATTTTTAAGTATTTTTCCAAAAGGTTTTCATCATGTTTTTAGAAAAATTTAACAACACCCAAACTCCTTATAACACCTAACACGCCCATACAAACTTCCCAAAGACGAAACCATACTTTCCAAAAGGGGACAAAACTTTCGCTGTGCCTTCAAAACTTTCCCCCTAACTAGTATTACTTACAAATATAGATACAAAAATTTTAAAACAGAGAACAAATCCTTATCTAAACATTTTTACATAATGGGTTTAATTACTTTAAATCTGAGGGAAAGGAACGCGTAAAAAAAGGGGAAAAAATAACTGTTCTTCAAGGTACTAGTGAAAGGAATATCCTCTCAGAAAATTTTAAAAATTTCAATTGCAAGACCAATACAAGCTACCACAAAAATATACATATTTTTAATTTTATATATTTAACTGCATTTACCCCTTTCCCCCTTTAAAGGGGAAAATAAGCTAAACTAATCTTTCCAACCTCTCATCTAGACCCACACAGTCCCTTCCAAATCACCCCCCAATAACCATCATTGCCACCCAAGGAGGGGGGGACCCCTTTGGGAATACCCCTACCCCCCCCCCCTTTTACCACCCTACTCCCCCCCCGGCAGTTAAAACCCCTTTTTTAACGCCAAAAAATTTCCCCTATTGTTTGGCCTCTAAAACCCCGGGGAAAAAAAAACCTCATCCCACCTTTTCCCCAAAAATGTCTCTTTTGGGCGACAAAAGGGGTTTCGAAAAAACGTCGCCCCCAAAGTCCTTCTCAGCACACCCCCACCCCCCCTTCCCCCTCATACCCCCACAAAAATATATGTGCCCACGATTACATATGTTAAAAACCCCCTTCCCCAAAACCCTCTTTTTCCCCCCCCTCTTTACCAAGACTCAACCCCTCGAAATTTACCGACACACTTGCCCCCCCCCCCTTCACCAAAAAACCTTATTCATCCACACCCTTAGGCCTCCAAACCTTCACAAAAATAGACAACATGAAAACGCATCTTTTCCCCCAAACGCATCTGCCACCCCCCCACCCCGAAAACCCCTCCTATCTGGGAGCATCGCTCCCGATGGCAAAATCCCATGCAGGAAACGATACAAAACCTCCGTGGCCTAGGCGTACCTTTAAATTTTACTAAATCTTCGCCAAAATTACATCCCTTTGCATCTTGGGTAATCCCTTAAAACCGGCCCACTACATGCCCTAACAATTTACATAAATTTCCCCCCTTTTATTTTTCCCCGGGTTTCCCTGGCTAACACTAAACACTTTAACACTTTTTTTCACTTTCCTTCATTTCCGCCCCTCCATAACTTTTCCCCTCGGGTGACATGTCCCTTTTTATCAAAGCGCCCCCCCCTCCCATCCCACCTGCCTTACCCTTTTCCCTTTTAATTTAAAAACACATTCCCCGCGCTTTCTGGGGTTTCCAAAAAAACCTAACCCCCCCCTTTCCCTACCGGAAATGCCCACTACCTCCCTTCGCAACCTTTTGCACCCGGGCCCCCCAAAAAAATTTTGAACCCCATTCTAAAAATTTACTGTGACCCGCGTTCCTGTTAAGGGCATCACTGCCGAAAAAAACCGACTTTCTATTTAGAAAATACTTTAAAAGACGATTGCACGTTGCCAAAGGGGAAAAATTTGGGGGGGCGCAGAAATTCCCCCAAAACTTCGCTGCACCTGTTCCCCCCCCTTTTTTCGAATTGCTAATCCTTCCGCAATAGGTCAGCCTCAAAAACGACACCACAGTTTTTCCCGGACTCCTGGTTCCCCGGGGGCACAACATAAACCCCCCAATCAAATTTCCCCCTTGCCCACTCCCCCAAAAACCCCTTTTATAATTGATTTTTCCCAGTTTTTCCTTAAATCCCGGGTAGCTCTCCCAAAATTGTGTACAAACTTCCTCCAAAAGTCCAAACCCGTGTCTCCCACTCCCCAAAAATTATTTTTAAACATCAAATACCCCAACCAAACCGGGCCCCAAGGGTTTTTTGCTCCCCATCCCCACCCCCTTTGCCTTAGACGATCCTCCACCATCCTAAAAAAGGGATCCGAACACTTTGCAAACAAAGTTGTGTTTAAGGGACTTTCCCTCCCCAAAACCCCCGCTCCATGGTGACCCCCCCCCCAAACACCCCCTTGGAATTTGCCCCCTTAAAACCTTTCGCGTTTGATTTACAACGTATCCACCCACCCCACTATTTCTTCGCCAAAACCCCTGTCGTGGGGGAAAATACCCTCAAACCCTTTTTCTTTCCACCCTATCATAACCCCTTGCCAACCAACCCCCACCAACCCCCCCTCTTCCCCCTTTTCCCCTTTTCCCCCAGGAACCCCTTTATGACCCCGGGGCCCTCCCCCCCTTTGGGGACCTCCGGGGAAACCCCAAACTGAGACCAAACACGCCCCTCCCCAAACACTTTTAAAGGCCGTTTTCCCAAGTTTTTCGCGAAAAATTTTATAATAAAGCACAAACCCCAAACAAAATGGCTCGGAAATCCCAAGGGTACTCTGCTTTTTAACCCTTTGGGCCAACACCACCCCCCCCGCCGGCCGGGGTTTTCCCCATTTTCCCGCCTTTCCTTCATGGTATTCATTAACTCTACTGGGAAACCCCTAAGAAAGAACCCAGGGCGGGTAAAAAAAAATTTCGCTTGGAAAAACCTTTCGACCCCGGGGTCCCTTTTCCCCTTTTCCTAGGGCCATAAGGGCCTTTTCATTTTTCCCCTCCCCCCCTTTTTTGACCCCACCCAGTCCCCTCCCGATACCCCTCCCCAGTTTGCGGGGCAATACATACCTGCCCAAGAACCTCCCCCATCAAACCCCACTACTTTTCCCATATTCCTAAAACCCCTTCTTTTCGGGCATATGCACTCTTTCCCCGGGGTTTCCCCCGTAATCCCTTCCCCTCCCCTAAACCCCCCCACCAAAAAAATGACTTGCATCCCGGATTGTTTCGTTCGTTTGTCTTTCCCTTCTCCCCTCGCAGCACACAAGCCGAGGGTTTGTCGCCCCCCAAAAGTATTCTCCAACCCCGCCTGTATACGTCCCGGAAAACCCGTTCTTGCAAATCCCTATCCTGCCCTTAAAACATGTGTATACCCTTTCCACTGGGTACCCCCCCCGGCCACAGCCCCCCCCCCCCTTTAAAAAATCCCGTAATCTAATTCAAAAAATTTGAAAAAACCATACCGCAATTAAATTAAAATGCGTTTACCCCCCCTACAAAAAATTGCGTTTTCTTCCCTTCCCACACTTTTCCCACCATCCTCCAAAATCCCCCTCATTCCTTCTGTCTGCCCAGGCTTTTTCCCAAAATACTGCAAAACCTTTCCCAACCCCCCCTATCCCTCAAAACCACCCTTTGTTCATTTTCCAATAACTTCCCTCCCTACGACCCCAAAAGAAACCCACCCCACCCCCACAAATACCGCCCTATGAGGGAAGACACCATTTTCAAAGTTTTAAAAGCCCTCTCCCAAAAAAACCCTCAGTTTAAATATAACCTGTCCAAAGAGCCGCATACCCCATTCTTATAAACGTATTTTTCCACCTCCCCCCCCCCCAAGCCCCCCTCCCCCGAAAGCATCCCCGTAACTGAAGGTCTCTAAGAAAGGCCTCCATCCCGGGGATAGGAAAAAAAATCCCGCTCCCCCTGGGTTCCACTTTCTGCCCCCCCTTAAACCCTACAAAATTTCCCAACCCCCCCCCACAATCCCCCCACCGACGGAAAAGGGCGTAGGTATTACCCCGAGTTCTCCCGCCACAAAAACCCCCCCCTTCCACTTTCACGTCATTTTCTTGGGGGCATAAAACAAAACACAAACCCCCACCCTCTCTCCCATCCACCATCCTTCCACACGTAAAAATTCCCCCCCCCCCCCCCTTTTTTCCTGTGCAATACAAACGGGCCTTCGCCTCCCGGATAAACACCCCCACTCCTCCTTTGAAGGGGCTCAGACGGCAACAACCCAAGCCCGTTTCCCAGGGGACCTCTAATTCACGACCCCGCTTAAAAATTTTGCTCCTGCCAAAAACTACGTCAATTTTTGTACAATTCAAAAACATCCTGAAGCACTCACTTTAATACCATCACACAGACCAAATTTAAAATTTATTGTTCCCCACCTGAGGCCCGGGTTAAGGTTTCCCTCCCTGCCTCATGTCATGGGCTCTTTTCCCCTTTTAAACCATTTTTCCCGGGGTTTGGCCTTTTCCACATACTCCACCCTCCTTCCCAAAACCCTCCCCCCCCTTCTGTTTTGCCCTCTCGTAAATTCACTCGAACACCATAACCCCATGTCTTTTTTTTTCCCGGCCTTTTCGCCGGGGTCAGAACAAACGTCCGAATCTGACGCTGCTGCCCTTTTCCTTGTAGCCCTTCAGTTTCCATATCTGAGTCCTGGAGCCAGGGAAAAATGGCCCTTTCCCCCTCTACCACCCTTAATTTCCCCCTCCATGTCCTTCCATGGCACTCCCCCCACTGTCCATACAGGGGCCACCTGAACCTCCCCCCTCCCGCACACACCCTGCCCTGATCCCAGGTTCCTGATCACTGTGACTTTTCACCTCCGTAACTGTAAAAATAAAACCTGTTTCACCGTCCCCCAACTCCTCCTCAATAAACTTTTTACTTTTTGCCCCCAACCGGGACCTCTTCATTGACAGCTGTACTGGTTTTATGGGCCAGGTGATTCATGGATCTCCAAATTCTATTCCACAGGAGGAGCCATCACCCTCTTCACCCACAAGCGACCCGCCCTCCCCCCTTGCCCCCGTTCTTCCCCGGGATTCGGTTTCTCATGGGGCAGGTGCTGCGGCCCCCTTTCCGGCCCAGGGGCCATATTCCGCTTTCTACCCGTCCGGGTGCCCTAAGGTCAAATTTTCCCCCAAAAAGTCGGCATGTAAGGGCCCCTGCCCAGCAAAAACCCCTACCCCTTTCCTGGGTTCCCAAAACCCTCGAGAAAAACAAACGGGGTTTTAGGTTCCTTAAACCCCCATCTTGAGATTGAAAAAACCCCCCAGGATAACCTGTTAAGCTCCTTTTTAAACCCCTTTACCGGTTGGGGCCCGATGTACAGTGCCATAACGTTCCCAAAACATTGCATTATCCATTTTATCAGCCCCCAAAAGGCACGTTTTTGGAGCTTAACCCACGAATAAAAGTCGTGTACATCCGTCAACTTGACCCCCACTGCCGGGGTACGTTAATGCTGACATTTTTGATAAACGATCCAAACCCAAAGCCCCGTAACTTGACCCCTTAGCACCTTCACGAAAAAATTTTATACACACCGTTTTAGTGCCCCTCCTACAAAAAACCTCGTCTCTGATGCCCTATGTCTCTTTTCCCCAATTTTTGGGGAATAATACTTTAAATGACTAGGCGTTAAAGCCCCAAATAATGAGCTCAATGCCCACAGTTAAATTTACCCTTCCCGCGGGCCCTGGCGCCATGTTGTTGACTGAGTAGTCGTCGGGGTTTTAATATATTATATATAAAAATAATTATATATTTTTATTTTATATATTTTTTATAAATATATATTTATATATATATTATAAAAATATAAATTTTATATATTTAAAATAAATTTATATATTATATATATATTAAATATATTATATATATATAAATTTTTGTTTTAAAATATATTTTATTTTAATATTTAATATTTTATATATATATATATATATATATAGATATATTATGTTTTAATATGTATTTTTTTAAAAATTTTAAATTTATATATGTATATAATATGTATATTTTTAAATTTTTTTTTATATATATAAATATAAAATTAAATATATATTTTAAAATATAATAAATTATAATATATATTTTATATATATATATATTTATGTATGTATATGGTTTTTTTTTCTGTCTCATAAAAACGCTAGATAACAGGGGTATCCCTTTTTTTCTCATACTTAAAATTTGGGCACCTTCACAGACACGTACATGCATTAAAAAATACATACATCTAGGTTTTTTTTCCTTTTTCTAAATAGGCCCTTTCTTCTTTATTTCTTCTTTTTGTCCATGGGGAAGTGGAAAAAAATTTTTCCCCGTAACCCTTTCGTGTCGTTTTTAAGCGATTTAAAAACCGGGAGCCCTGGGTAGTAAACCCCCTTTTCCTGTAGACCCTTTACTAAAAAAAAGAGAAGAAGAAAAATTTAAAAACTCGGTGCTTGGGAAGTGCGTGGATGTAGGGGGGTGACAAAAAAACAGGGTTATTGCTGTTTTTAAGGGAAAGAAAAGAAGTTTGGGTTTTCCTGGCCCCCAAGCGAAACAAAGCTGAAGGGAGTAGGGGGGGTTTTTGGTGGGGGGAAAAAAAAATGGGGTTTTAAAACTGGGTATCTGAGAGAGTTTAAAAGCAAAAGGAAGGGGGGAGCAGTAAGTGAAGGATCAGTTAGCAAGGAGAAAAAAGAATAAAGAAAGTGTAAATTCAAAATTATGTGGAAATTTAAAAAAAGGTTGGATGCGGGAAAAGGGTATAATAAGCGGTATGGGACCTGGAGAAGAAAAGGGAAGTAGAGGATAGCGAGAGATTTTGGGGGATGTTAAGTTTAATTTTAAGGGGCCTTTTTAACCAAGTGAGAGAAAAAATTGTGGTAGGGGCCCGAAAGCTAAAGTAGGGAGAAACTTTTAGGGGAGGGGTGGTAGGTAAGTTTTTGGGGGGGGCCCGGTTTTTAAATGATAATGGGAAAACCCTTTGATTGAAATTTGTAAGAAAGGGGGTTTGTTTGGGGAATAAAATATTTTAAGAAAAAGAGGAAAAAAATAGTATACAAATATGATGTAGGGCGAAAAAAGACGTAGTTTTTTGGATTTTGTATTGGTAGATAAAAGACTGTTTAGTAGACTTCAGGAAAGTAAAATTTTTTTATAGAGGGGCCACGGATATATTCCAATCATTTTTGTTGTAAACCCACCGGGGGTGAGTAAAAGGTAGATGGGGTACAAGGAGAAAAAGAAGTATCAGGGAAAAGAGAGGGAAGGTTTTTAAACCCCAAAAGAGGAGGCAGTTGGGCAAGATACAAACACTATTTTGGGGGAAGATGGGCCCAATGAAGGGGCATAGGCAATGGGGTCGAAGAGGTATGGGGTTTGGTTTAAAAATGTAGTGTTAGAGTGTTCAGCAGAAGTTTGTGGTTAAAAGGAAAATGGGTGCGGGAGGGAAGAGGGGGCGATTGGGGGAATGATGAAAGTAAAGAGAGTAGTAAAAAAGAAAAAGTTAGCATATGAGAAGTTTTTTTTCAAAGTAGAAGTGATGCAAGGAGGGAAAGTATAGGAGAAAAAGAGGAGGTTAAGAGAGTGGTGAAGCAATGTAAAAAAAAAGGGCAAAAGAGAGAGTGGGTTTAGATGTTTCAACAAATTTGTTTTTTTTTAAAATAAGAAAAAGTTTTGGAAACCTAGAGAAAAATGGTTTTTTCAGTTTAAAAAAAGGAGAGGAGAGTTTTTAAATGGAAAAGTTAGAGGTATTGGGAAGATGGGGAATATTTTGAGGAATTGTTAAATGCTGATGAAGATAGGGAAGCTGTGAATTTGTTTATAAGGGGGAAGGAGGGAAAAACATCTTGTGGGAGTGAGGGAAAAAACCTTGTGAGTGGGGGGAAAATTGGAAAGGCCCGTAAAGGGAAAAAGAAAGGGGTAAGGCAACCGGGGTTGATGGGAAAAGATAGAAATTTAAAAACGGTGGGGAATAGTTTTGGGTGGGTTTGGGGCAATTTTTTAATAAATGTAAGAAGGGGGGAAAGGGACCTAAGGGGTTGGGAGAGGGGCATGCATAGTTCCTTTTGTATAAAGGCAAAGGGGACAAAAGAGAGTGCAAAAATTGTAGGGGGAAAAAGTAGTTTAGTTTTACCTGGTAAAGTGATGGTAGAGTTAAATTTTTGAAAGAAAATTTAAAAGTAAGAGGGGAGAATAGGGGTAAACAATGAACAAGGAGGGTTTTGGAAAGGTTTGGGGGGGGTGTTGACCAGGTTTTACAGGGGAAAAAAAATATAAGGAACAGTATTTAGATAAGGCTAAAGAGGTCTTTTTTGGCATTTTTTAAAATTTTGGAAAAGGGGTATGCAGGGGGGATAGGGGGGGAATGTTTGGCAGATGTTGCAGGTCTATGGTGTAGGGTAGGGTAAATTTAAAGCAGTGAAGAGTTTTTACGAGGATAGTGAGGCTCAATTTTGAGTATGTAGGGAAAAAGGGAAATTATTTTCCCCGTAAAAGTAGGCCTTGGGCAAGGTTTTTGTGATGTCCCCCTTGGTTGTTTAAAAATATTTAAGATGGGGTTGTAAGAGAATAAAAGCGAGGGTCTTGGGAAGAGGGGTGGGGTTAAAAAAAAAATCAAAACATAAAGTGGGAAATTGGGCACATTGCCTTTGTGAGGGCAAAATGTTCCTTTGGGGGATTCTGAAAAGAAGTTGCCGGAATTTGGTTTGGGTGAATTTGGTAGGGGGTGCCCAAAAAAGAAAATTTTAAAAATGAATACGGAAAAATTTAAAGGTTTTTGAGGATAACAAAAAGATTAGGGGATTTAAAGAAATTTGGGTATCGATTGGGGGGGGAGAGTATTTGGGGGAGGTGAAAAGTATTCAGATATTTGGGGGTTGGGCGTGCCCAAACGGGTGGGGCTAAAGAAGATGAGGGGGAATCATTTGAATTGATGAGGGAAAAGGGTGAGGGGGTTTCACTTAGGAGTTTTGTGGAGACAAAGAACTTTTTTCCCCTTTTGGGGGCAAAGGGGAAAGTATGAAGGGAAAAGGGTTTTTTCCAAAAGGGGTCTTAAATTTGGGGGTGAAGATGGGTGATTTAATGTTGCAGCGAGGAGAAAAGGGTGGAGGCAGTGGGGGAAAGGGCATGTCTAGGGCAATGGTGGTGTGAATATAAGCGAGAAAATTTTTTGTTTGTTTTGGGAAGGGTTTGGAAGGGGGTGCGGGATTTTTTAAAAAAAACTGTTGTCCCCGGGGTGAGGAAAAGGGGTTTTTTGGGTGGTTTGGACATGTAGAGAGAATGGGGCGAAACAGAGTGAAATTTAAGAGTGTATCAGTCTGTAGTGGAAAAGGAAAGGGGGGGTAGGGTCGGCCTAGGAAAGGTAGGAGGGAGGGGGTAAAGGAGGTTTTGTGTGCGAGGGGCTTGGACTTCCAGCAGGCATGCGTGAGCGTGTTTGATAGGATGAATGGGACAATGGTTTTTAATACTTGACGTGCTGTTGGAGTGTGAGCAAAGTAACATTTATGAAGGGTTCAGGGGAACCGGAAAGGGCCGGACTTGAGTCCTGGAGAGATGGGAAGTACAGTGCCTGCACTCTGAAGGAGGGGTTTTTAATGTTGCAGTTTAAAAACTATAGTGTTAAGCACCCTTTTTGGCAAGACAGTGATGGAGTGAATGATGGTGAAAGTTTTTTCTTTTTCGGGCCACCCTGCCTTGGTGGGAAAACGGCCAGGTGTTTAAAATAATAATTAATATTATATATAATATATAATATATTTATATATATATATATTAATATATATATATAAATATATAATTATATATATATATATATATAATATATTATATATAATATAATATATATATATATATATTTATATATATATATATGAGGTGCCTTGAAACCGGTGATGAGTCTTGATCAAAGGACTCAGAGCTACTCCCCTCTTTCCCCCGGGAAAGAAGCTATGTGTCATTTTTTCCCATTTATAAAGCCCTTATCAGTAAATAATAAAAAATAATAATAATAGCAATAATAATAATAATAATAATAATATTTTATTTTATTATTATTATATTATTATTATTATATTATTATTATTATTATTATGAAAACAATATGATAATAGAAGGGAGAAAACAGAGAAATGAAACAAATTTTTTGTTTGCTAAACAAAAAACTATTATGTAAAAAATTGATTAGTTAAGGGAACTTCTGTCGTAAAAAAAGCAAATGTAACAGCAATGACCCCAAAATTTTGATGAATAGAGTTTTCCGGAAATGCTCGCTGAATACCAATGTCAGCGATATAAATGATTTCACGCGTATGGTTTTTCCCGGGAAATATGCATGAATTTACAATACATTTTTCGAAAACTGGTAAGTTTATCGAAACGTTTTTTTGGGGGGCGGCGGAATGAGATAAAAAGGGGAGAGGATTATTATCCCCACTTAATGGGCCCCGTCGGGATGGATAAAAAAGAG